>NDGN011408715.1:0-12632 GCA_002564285.1 Tympanoctomys barrerae
TAAAAAATATTTTTAAATAGAACCAGCTCAGGTACCTCTTAACAGATAAATGGATAAAGAAAAAGAAAAGAATCACAAGAGGTGACTGAAAGAATAAGTAACTGATCAAGTCCCCACCTCCTGATTGCACTTCCTACACAGTTAGTGACCATGCCACTGCCCCCTTGCTGACTCATCATTCATTGCTCACACTTTCGGCGTGAGCACTGCACTCCACATTCTTCTTGGGTTACAGTACCCACTTGCTCCACCACTGGGCTCACTGGGTGAGTCTCAGTGGATTGGTGTCACTGCAAATCTCCTGCCTTTCATCCATATTCTCCTTAAATTCTTGCTAAGCATGTAAACATCTGTGTTTTGAAACCACCTGGCTATGATCTGGATGTATACACAGCCCTAAATTGTTCATCCTGGAGGCAGTAGAATTAAATATGGGATATTTGGGGGAGTGATTAGGTAAATGAGATTACCATCTCCAGCAAAGAGGCCCTAGAAAACTTTTTGGTCAGTTCTCTGTGAGAACACAGAGAAGATGCCATCTTTGAAGCAAAGAGCAAGCTCTTGCCAATGTCAAATCTGCTTCACCTTGATCTTGGATTTCCCAGCCTCCAGAATTAAAAACAACACAACTTTATTTTTTATAAATTACATAGTATGAGGGATTTTGTAGTAAGAGGGCCATCACTCAATGTAGAACAGAGACACAAGGGCACTAAAAGTCATCAACTCAAGATTCTGCAGTTCTTCCTGACCCAAACACTTTCCCCCGCCCACTCCACATTCCACTCAGCCCTTTCACTCTGATCATCCGAGGGCAGAATATTTCTTTTTTATAATTATATGTTTTATTTTTTCCATAATTTTATTGAGAAACAAATAGCAACGAGACAGTTTCAAATCAAATTGGTAGGACAGTTTCAATAATTAACCCTCTTGCATACTCTCTTCCTAGTGGTGAGATAGCTTTTTTTTTTTTTTTTGTGGAACCGGGGATTGAACTCAGGCTCCTGTGCTTGCCAGGGAAGCACTTATTCCACTGAGCCATCTCCCCGGCCCCGAGGACAGAATATTGACAGCTCCCTATGCATGACTAAGTTCTTCAAAGGACAATAATATTAAATTGACATTTGTAAATAATAAACACTGATTTTAAGTAAATATTTCTCCATTTATGTGTCAAATATATTTTATTGTATTTTTCATTTTTAGCAATGTATTCAGAAATTTTATACAAATACCTGAAGTTACATGTTGGGCAAACTAAAAGCAATTAAATGTGGAAGTATAACACTGGCTAATTTTGTTATTTTAGAAAATAGAAGAGATTGAATCCTAGCCACCAGATCAAATAGGCTCAGTACTCACTCAAGTGCTACAGTTTCCCCACTTTCCTCATGCTAAGATCCTGCTTAACCTGCTGGAAACCGGTTGTTCTCACGTTCTCTCTCAGTTTCTGACTGCTGGCATTTACCTGAGTAGCACACTTCCTGGAATTATCTTGTAATTTGGTGCATGGGAAACATTTAGCACAGCATCTGGTACGCCTGAGTACTCAGGGAACATATACTACATTTCCAAAGTTAAGTATTGAAGGAGAGTCTTTCAATCATACAGAAAGGACACTAACAAATAGTCCCAATGGCCTTTGATGAGTGAATAATTTAAAAATTTGAAACCTATCTATACCATGGAATGCTATTTTGCAATAAAAGGAAATGAACTATTGATACAACATGGACTTCAAGGGAATAGTGCTTGATTTAAAAGCCCATCATATAATTTTTCATGCTGTATGATTCCATTTATAGACTATTACTGAAAAATAAGAAAGAAATCAAAACAGATTAGTGTTTGACAGAGTTTAAGGGAGAGAAGAGGGAGTAACCTGGCTTTGATTTCAAAGGATAGCACATGGAAATCTTGCAGTGCCACACTCTGTATCGGGACAATGGTGGTGGCCACACAAATCCACAGGTGTGACAGATTTATATGGAAATAATGTATACACAATTAAGTACATGTTACTCTAAAGAGATCTGAATATATTCTATAATGTTGATGTCCTGCTTGTGACATTTGCCTTGTGTTTGCTACCTTTGTGGGAACCAGGATAAATGGTCCATGGGACAAGTCTATCTTTTCCCATAACTACATATCAATCTATAATCTAAAAAGTTTTATAGGGCTGGGAAGATAGATCAGTGGCATGAGCACCTGCCTGGCATGCACAAGGTTCCAAGTTCGATCCCCACTACCACAAAAAAAATGATGAAAAGTTTTATAAATACACAATTATTAAAATAATTCTCAAGCCTCCTATCAATGAAGTAATTGTGCCTTTATCTTTTTCTTAGTCAAGATGGAAATTAAGAAGAAATAGCCAAATAAAAATGTATTTGTAGAAATAAACATTAAAGTTAAGAAAAATCCTCTTTAAAAAAAGTTTAAAATTGGCAGGCAAATTATTCACTTTGTTGTAACAAGCTTTTTCCTTCTAAAAAAAGAGGCATAGAAGGAGACATGCACTGACGATTAGCTACAGCCTAAAGACAGAGAGTAGCTATTTAGTAATGACTTCCCTAACTTCAGGTTATCAATTTCAAAAATAATTTACATTGAGTCACTGACTCTTCAGTCTAGGAATCTAGTGTCAGTTGGGAATATTTTTGCACTCATGTATGTGTGCAAATGTACACACACACACACACACACACACACACACACGAAAAGCACCCAAAAGTTAAGAGGAAGTTGGAGAAAGAAACAGAGACTGTGCTTGTGGACAGCTCGCCTCCCTTTCCCACTTGGTTAACTTGCAATGCTAGAACTTTCTCCTTTGGTCCTTACTTCCTTCAAGTTATTTACCAGAGTTCAAGCAGGGCCATGGATGTCACCAGGGGGAGGAATTGCTGACAGCTGGTATTTACCTGAGTAGCATCTGTCAGCGAGAATCCACCTGTCCGTGATCCCGCAAGTATTTTAGGAGGCCTGGCATTTGCCTCAGTGTTGTTTGCTGGACGACTGCTATTCCCTGGCCGCTGCTGTGTTCTGTATTAGTACATCTTCACCTATTTGTTTACAAGCTTCCCGTCTCACCAGTCTCTATTTCGCTTGCCTCCCAGAAGTTCTTGACTCAAGCCATTACAACAGAATTATATGACAAAGTCTTCAGAGCTTCATATGACAGCACCCTAAAGAGAATTCTGGGTACAGTATACAAAAGCCTGGAGAAAGTGTGTAGCTGGAAACAAAAAAAAAACATTTTCCTGAATATTAACTTTCAATTAATAGAACTGAAATAATTGACTACAAGAGGACTTTAGAAAGTACTTGAGTTGAAGATCTAACTGTAGAATGATACAATTGTAACATTCAATATTGTTAAAAGAAGAAAAAAAAATTGGACAAGTGAAAATAAAATACCCAAATTTTATTATGAAATCAACAAATATAGAATTACTCTGTCAAATTGCTATAGAAATTTGTATAGCTTCTAGACATCAAACTTTAAATTTCCTTGTTAATTTCAGTAAAGTTAATTTCCAAAGCCAATGCTAGAGAATGTTCTGTCCTCCTGCCGGCCCTCCGCCCTATCACCCCCTTCAGTACTCACCTTACACAACCCCCTTCTGCTTGCTTGTCTGCATTTCTTCTTGTCATGGTTTGGCTCTTAAATGTTCTCCAAAAGCCAGTGATAAAGGTCTGGTGTCCAGGTCGGGGAGCTCTGAGGAGCTGGTGAAATCCTTAAAAACTACGGACAGCATGGTCTGAGGAGGTTAGGACACTGGGACCCCACTTTTGAAGGGGTATCTATACCCTATGTTTTACTTTCACCCTTTTCTTCCTGGCACCGTGAAGCAGGCAGCTGCTGTCCACCCCAACCTCTCTGTGATGGTGTTCTGCCTCACCACGGATTCGCAGAGACTGGGTCTAGCAACCACGGACCAAAACCACGAATCCGGACAAACTTGCTCCTCTTGTGTCAGTTTTATCACAGCAATGAAGATACTGCTCTTGGCAAAAGAAAGACTTACAAAAATGGCCCAAATCTACACGACCCTCTTCCGATACATGAGTAATTGAAACTGAGCACATTGCCTCTAAGGAAAGAATGTTATTTTTAATAGATATTTAATTATCCTGTAGACTTTGAATTTCTACTTCAAGCACACTTGGGAACAATTTGTCTCACTTAAGCAAAAATAGAAGAGCAAAATTTCTTTAGCTTGACCCTAGCCTTTATTTTCTTAATGGTTACAAAACCTTGCAAGGTAAATATTACCTCAAGGAAATCAAAGTCAATCAACTTGTAAATAGCAGTGCTAGCAGTGCTAAATATTAAGTTCTGATGTTTTTCAACACCTAAGTGTTCTCTACAACGCTTCCATCTGCTACCGTAATATTCTCAGAAAAGGAATGCACCTTGTAAATCATCTTTGCGCGTAGCTATCTGAATTCTCTATCGTAAAAACTTCTGTCCATTTTTGTAGCTTCTTCCATTTTATGAATTATTCATATATGCATTTCTTTTCTGCCTCAAAGTGAACACACTCTTTTTGAAGGCAGGGACTTGACCTATTGACTTTTATATCATCCACGGTGTCTTGCACAGGACATAAAGCAACATTCAAGCACTATAAAGTAAGGGAACTAACATCAGTTCTCTTATTGATAATATATATATATATATGTATGTATATATATGTATATAATGATATTTTCAGAGAGAAATAAAATAATACTTCAAAGCAGAAAAATATTTTAAATAAAAATATGCCTACATAATTTTAATTCTCTTTTATGACTAGGGAGGTCTCCTAATAACTTAGAAATCTGTTTTTACTGTCTTAGCTAGTTCTATGTAGCTGAGAAGTTACAGTTGCTTGGGTTTTTTTCCTGAGGTTGGACCACTGCAGTTATTCAGCTAGGCATTTTGAAGGACTTTGGGGCTATTGCTGAGTTAATCCTTGATCAATAAGGACATCCACACAATAACAAGACCCTCCAGCTGCCAGACTGGCGTGAAGAAGTAACCCGTGACCTAGTCAGATGGTTTTCTAATGTGCATTGCCATTCTGGACTAATTTCTCAATGACAGAATCCCTACAGCTGCTTTAAAAGCTTTTGCTTTTTATTTTGCCAAAGCTTCTTTAAACATTGCCTATGCGCACTGAAGCTTTTTCAAACAAATCGGAGCTTTTTATATCTCTAAAGCAGCTGTGAGGACTTTGCATCTTCACATAGGGAATAAAAGATGGAGGCTATAAGACTAGCTTGTGGGAGTCTTTGCACTTACAAGTTAAATGTCTTAATAAGTTTACTCATGTAAACAAAATAATGAGGAATGATAAAACCATGAAAAATCATTTACTATCTTCACCAGTGTAATTAAACCAATGGGTTCTCTCTACTCCTGTGGAGAAGAGAAATGAAAATAAATAATACTAATGCTTCAAAATCTCACGTGTTAGAAAACTATACTTATGTTTCTAATTAATGTCCTAGGTACAATTGTGATGGGTCAGATTGACTAATTATTTAATTCTACCAAGCTTTTCTAAGTATTCTAGATCAATTTTGAAATGCCGAACTATTGTGTGCACAAAACATAACAAACAGGTTCATTAAAATTATGACCTACATCTTGATAATAAGTTCTTCCTTTATAGCTCAACTTCTTAGTAACTAAAATTGAATTTTAATTATTTTGAAGAAAATGTCATTCTAAGAAAACATTATTTCTAAGAAAACATGTTACCTTTGCCAGATAGTTAATTGTACAATACATATTAAATCTCCATCCCTTGTTAGACATGGCTGTGCACATTTGTAATACTAGTACTCAGGAGGTTAAGGTAGGAGAGGTACCATGAGTTTGAGAACAATGTAGGATGCCTCAAAAACCAGAAATACAAAGGGGGGGGGAATAAATCCAAATGCCTATAAACACATTATTATGTAATTGAATAAAGAATAGCATGAAATTTTACTGATTTAAAAATAATAAATGCTATATATATTTATATGGTGAGTTTAAATGTTTTAATGCTTGTATGTGTATTGTGAAAGTGTTATAAGAGTCTAAAAATTAGAAAGGAATATTCCTTATTATTTAGTTCTACAACTATCCCATCATCAAGCCAATATTAATATGTTTCATCAATAATTGACCATTAAATAATATCACTCTGGTAGGGACAGAAAACTCTTCATGACATATATGTTCCAAAAAGATACACTTTCAAATTGATAAAAACAATATAGGAAATTTCTTTTAAAAACAGTACTGTTCACTGACTATAGAACAACTAGAATTTTATTTGTCTGTCAATTCTAGATGCATTACAGCACTGATAAATATATTGCTACCCTTTTCTTATTATTACATGGAAGTAGATATTTTGTGTCCAAAGGACACTAAATGGATCCTTGTGAACACTTATTAAACAAACAAATGAATAGATAAATTACTGAATAAAAATACAAATACCTAACAAAGTCTGAGTAGAATTTAACATGATTTTTTTATTTTATTGTGTCTAGAAAGGTGATTTCTAAACTCTTGACATTAAGTAAGAATATACTTTTAGAGATCATGTGGTTAAAATTTCCTCTCCCCCCCAAAAAAATACCATAAATAACATCCTATGATCCTCTATAAATACCACAAATGCATTTTTAATTTTTAAGGATTTTTTTTGTATTTTCACTACATAGCTCAAACTCACAGTGATCCTCACATTTTTAATTTTAAATCAGTAAAATTTCATTGAATTCTTTATTTTTTCACCTTACAGAGGCCCTTTCCACTAAGAGGACTTTGAGTTCCTTCTACAGGTTTCCATGATGTGGTAAGTTCACTTTACATGTCATTATGTTTAGCATACAATGAACCTTTACATATCTATATCACATATTACATAATACTTATATACTATCATGTTTACAAAATAACAAATAAAACAACAAAATAGAACAAGCAGGCATAAGTAGAAGATCAGCAGAAAATGAAGGCCACAGAAGAGAGAGTCCCCTTGGGCACTCTCCAGGGCATGGGTGGTACAGAAGAGCTGGCTGGCAGGGGCTGAACCCCACCCCCCATGCCTCGTGTCTGCACTTCACTAGGTGAGTGAGTGGCTTTTCCATCTCACAGGTAAACTGTGCAAAGCAGCATAGACCTCATGAGCACACAAGGAGAATTAAATAAGTAAATGCATGCAAAACGCTGGCACTGATGGAAGTAGCCACTAAGCAGCAGCCATTACTACTGTTACAAAGAGTGTGTATTTTTGGAAAGTACACAGTGTTATTAAATTGCATATACTTTTCCAAATTTCATTTTTCCTAATGTTGATTTTTGCAGTAAATATTTTCCTCTCTAAATTTAATGCAAAAAGATTTCAAATGCAAGATATAAGTACCAATTCCCCATGATGAAAGTATTCACTATGTATTGCAAACTAGCACTAATAAAAATTTAGTATTTATTATTTTTTATTTTAATTCTTATTCTAGTATTAGTATAGGCATGTTTTGGGGATTCAAATGGAACAACTGTGCTTAAAGAGCTTTCCCTTGAACAGGAGAGCTATGTTTTCTGAATGACAAGCCACCCACATAGATGTCATTTCATATGCTACTTCTTACCTCTTGTCCTCTTTCGCCCTCATTTCAGTCTGTCCCCTTTGCCGCCACTTCATATACATGTAATGCTTCATTATAAAGCAATCTGGCTTTTAAAACTTGTCACTAAAATATCAAAATTAGGTTACATTTCCCATGATGTTTGCATTTTAAAAGGCTTCTCCATAATAGTTGCTCTTCATATAATATGCAAGTCTCCACGAAATTTCAATCACTGTGGTATCCACTGTATGATAAAGGGAGATCATCTTAAAGTATTTGGGAGCAAGTTCACATTTTACAAAAGGCAAGAAAAATGAACTTGAAAATGATGGCCCCATAAGTCTAATATCAACAATAAAATAATAAAGCAGCCCCAACGAAATGAAAATTATCAAAATCTAGAGGATGATAGAATCCTGAGCAATAAGCACCAGGGGCTTATAGAGAGCAAATCATACCTGACACAATCAATAGTTCTTTTCAGTAGACTGACAAAATTAGAGGATAAAGGAAATCAGGTAAATGTTGCCTATTTACACGATCATGATGCATTTAAAGGGATCCTAGCAAATTTTAAGTTCAACTGTAGATGAAATAACTTAGCCATGTATGCCTTCTTAAAAGATCTGAAAGAAAGGTAAAATGTCATGGGTAATGACAATGCCGACTGTTGTGGGCTAAAGCTTATTTACAGTATTTCCTAAACTGACAAAAGGCAAAAGTGTATCAGAATTCTGTATAACTTGGCTAGTAAATAACACATCACATAGAACACAATTAGGCAGATTTAAAAATACAATAGCTAAAGTAAAGGAATCCTAAATGAGAGGCTTATAATAACTGTACCTTTACTAAATAAAGCAGACTTGAGTCAGAAAAAAAAAATGTCCTTAGGACTGCGTTGCAGCCTCTCTTCACTTCCTCTAACTGCATTCTTCTATAAATCATTTAACTAGCTAGAATTATTTTCTCCAGCCTAATTTGAGGTTAAGGATAATTCAGAAAGTAACCTGATCATGTCTGGTGAATGCTTTGGGTATCAGAGTTGAATGTGAGGGCTAAATCTCACTGTTAACCTTTTCTCAACTCTGGCATCACTATTCTTAGGGATGAATGTAATTGCAGTTTGAGTTTAGAGATGTTGCCTTAACCCATGGTATAGTCAGGACAAAAAAACAATTTCAGAGGAATGAAATAAGACCAATATTACAAGTGTATAGAAAGTTCTAGAAAGACTTAAAGAAATAAAAGATTGTCACAAGGAATTGGGTAAACTTTCAAGAGGTGACATTTGGTTTGACCCTTAAAGACCAGGCATTGAAAAGGAGGTCACTTGGCAGTACAGAATTTAAAGAAATAGAAGACAACTCTCTTCACAGAATACAGAAAGTGATTCATGTATAGTTTAGCTCAGAATGCTGCTTGGAAGACTACATGAAATAATCTACATGATAGAATCTTATAAAATATTTTATAAATAAAAATATTATAAGTACACTATGATTAGTAAAATGTTGCTTTGAAATGAAGTTACCTACTAAAAAATAGCAGGTGAAACTTTAACCCAGTGGCTTAACTTTCTCCTAAAGACGGCAGCATTAGCATGATAGGGCTTTACCCATTCTTCATGGTGGGTAGAATAGGGAGATGCCGCACGCACAGAGCAAGCGCTGATTTTGTTGAGGGTACACGTACTTCCAAACGGAGCATGACTCACACGCGTGGGATCCGAAGCCTCCCCCGGATCAGCATGAATTCACAGGCAGCAGCTGCCACTCTCCTCCTCTGCAGTTATGTTCCCTGAAAGGAAAGGGTAGCATGTTCCCATAGAGGGAAGGCGTGTGATCACCTTAGCCTCCTTCCTCCCATGTCGGGATCCCTAGTATCTCGTCGTTTTCTTGTCCTTATCTTTTCATTCCCTATATTTTGGCGCCAAGAAACCTGCCGCCTCGCATGGGTCACTCAAGACTTTCTGGCTAGGGTCTTCCAGTAGCCCATCCAGGTCTTTTCTACCCTCCAGTCCATCCACTAGACAAATTCGTCTCAGAAAAAATAGTGATCTTTGGCTTGCTGCTCTGATTCAAAATTCGCAACACGTTTGCACACTTCATCTGCATGAAAAATCCTGTCTCATATTTTGCTTGAAGTGCAGATTCCAAGCTGTTCTTTCCCATTCTGATTTAGTGGTTCCAGAAACCTGAGATCTTTGCTTTTTAGCAAACAAAATTTGATACTAGCTTTCTTTCCTTCTTTTTCTTTTTTGTTTGTTTTTTGTTTCTGTTTTTTTTTTTTTTTTTTTTCTGTATTTAGGATAGGATGTCTCAGTCGCCAGGTACAGCGTTCCGCGGGGCTCTGCCTACGCAGGTGCTTTAGTCCGCTGAGCTCTCAGGCCGGCCCTGGTGTTAGTTTTATTACTAGGATCTTGAAGGCGGTTCTGGAACAGAAATAAGTTCTCAAAGTCCACACCTAAGATTTAAATATTTGTCACTGAGTGTTATTTGATTGAGCATGACTATCTTTAGTATCTTGTCATTTTCTCGTATGTATGTGTGTGTGTGTGTGTTTGCAACAGACTTTCACCATGCAGTTCCTGGTGGCCTTGAACTTTGTATTTCAGGTGGGCCTCGGACGCTCAGAGGTTCTCCTGGGTAAGCCTCTGCCGCGCTGGTATTACAGGCATGTACTGCCATGCCCAACCAAAACTAGGATATAATACACAATTCATGATACACAGATTGCATACCTATCAACTCACTTACCTATTTAAAAAGATAAATAAAATACCACCTGAAATATCCTCCTGGTCTCTATAAAGGTAATAATTAATGAAAGGATATTTATTGAAACAGTTCCTAGTAAAAATCAATAAGTAACTAGAAAAGATACATTTAATGTAGTCATGGACAAAGGAGGCTTGATTGATTGTCCTAGAATTTCAAATTGAAATAAGTATTTAAAAAGTCACTTTTCCTAAGGAGAATTAAATCAAGAGATAATAACTATCATTTCCTTTTCCTCCGTGGTGTGAGATTGGTTGTGGTGGGCCATTTATTTCTTCCCTTATGATGCCCTGCTTACCATGCTCATTCTGGAGACTGGTACCTGACTTCTGAGAGTGGTGAAGTAATTGAAAGAAAATATATCAGTTGTGACCAGGAAGTGGCCAGAAGAAACATATTGAAACCATGAGGTGTGCTTCCTGGAGGAGTTTACAGTCCCCAAACTGAGCTGCAAGAGTTCATGAATTTGAATGACTCATAAGGAGAACACAGTAGGTAACCACATTTAAGCAAATTCTTCAGTTACCGGCTGTAGTAAGAAACTGCTCCAAGGGAAGAAACAACTGGGCTGAGGAAAAGGACAAAGGAAAGGAAGAAGGGAAAATAAATATAGATGTTTATAGTACACTGGATAACTTGGACAATTATACTGCTGATTTCTACTGGTCTATTGAAAGGAACACAATGCTTAATTTTTTTTTTCTTTTTAATTTTTTGACCAATTTTTCATGCTTATATATGGTAATCTGAACAATTAATTTGAAGAAACAATATGTAATGCAACAACCATTGTTGAATTCTTATCGTCTTGTTTAGTGAAATTCTATATTGTTTTTAAATTTTATTTTTTATTCTCTTTAATTTTTTTAATGCATTTAGTACAGGGACTACAGGGTCTCACTACACAGATCAAACTTATAATAATCCTACTGTTTTTAGCCTCCTAAGCGCTGAGATTAGAGGTGCACGCCACCATGCCCAGTCTCAGTCGCCCTTTCAGAGCACTCCAAGGGCAGGGTGGGCAGAACATGCAAGGGATTGAACCCTTCGTTTGCCTAACCAGGCACTTTAGTTCAGTGAACTATTGTCCTGCTATATTCTCTTTATGTTTTTTTAATTTAAATTTAATTTTTAAAAAAAGAAAAGAAAGAGCTAGAACCAGAAGCTCAGTGTTAAAGCAAAATAAGTAGAAAGCTGGTAGTTTCTAAACCTAAAACCAAAACTTAAATTAGGGACATTCTTTATGTCTAATTTTTCAAATAGATAAATGTGGTACACATTTATTATGTACAATATGTTATTTTGAAATATGCACTCACCTATTTTGGCCTATTTTTCTCACATTGCTTGCTTTCTTGCTTTGAGTCGAGTTTGTCATGTATTTTGTATATCATCCACCTAGCAGATGTATGCTTTGCAAATATTTTCTGCCATCCACAAGTTATGCTGTGATGTGGGTGTGCTACTCTTCCAGGGCTCACAGGTTGGGCTTTTGGTCCCTGATGCACTAGGATTCAGAGATGGGAAGGGCTCTGATTGTGACAGTGGATTAACCCAAGTTCCTAGCTCCACTAGCTCCTTAGGAGGTGAGACCTCAGGGTTGAAGTAGGTCTCTCCTGGTGCAACTGTGAAGGGTCAGCCCTGCCCCGGCTCAGGGCTGTCCCCAGGCTGTTCTCTGGGTCTCTTCTTCCCGACCACTGTGAGGTGACTCACCCCACGCCTCTGCATCCTCTCCATCACATGCTTCTGCTTCACTGCAGGCCCCCAATCAATCACCCTGGCGGGTCACAGGCTGAAACCTTTGAAGTTGTAACCCAAACTAAGTCATTCTTTCTTCAATTTCATACACTCATGTTTGTAAAGATCTGTTTTTCTTGAAAATGGGACAATATAAGATCAAATTGAGACAAATAGAATTCCAATGTGTGTTTAAATAATTCTTATGTTTAATCTTAAATTCAACAATATAAAGAAAATACTTCCAGATTGTAATCAAAAGACGTGGACTCTAGTCCTACCAAACACTTAAAACCTGGGTCAATGATATACATCTTACAAGCAGTAATTCTATGTAAATTAAAAGTAACAATCATTGCAGTACCAACCAGAAATGAACAACTGAAGTAAATAAAAATATGCTATCTTATCACCCATGGCATTTTACAACTTGGCAAATGTACCGTTCAAATCTCAGTTTTTGATAGAGATATTATAAGTGAAAATTCC
>NDGN011408735.1:0-10014 GCA_002564285.1 Tympanoctomys barrerae
TTCTTTCTTTCTTTCTTTCTTTCTTTCTTTCTTTCTTTCTTTCTTTTTTTTTTTTTTTGGATTTTTTTTTAGGGAAGAGTCTGCAGGGTGTTCAGGGCCTCACTACTAGATCAGACTCATAGTGATCCACCTGTTTTCAGCCTCCCAAGAGCTGCGATTACAGGTGCGCGCCACGACTCCCAGTCTCAATCACCATCTCAGTGTACCCGGGGTGGGGCTGGCATAGCAGGCCCGGGTATCAAACCCCCAGCTCTTGTGTCTGCTTGCAGGCACTTTAATCCACTGAGCTATTTCCCCGGTCCTCCTCACTCCCAGATTTCTGATAAACTTAAAATTCTGCAGATTCAGGGTAGGGCCTGTCAATTTGTATTTCTAACAAATTTTCCACACAAAGCATCTGCTTCGGACCACTGTTACAGTCACCTATCTTCATGCATTTTTCTGAAGTGCTGACTGCAGAGCGCTCAGTGCTATGGGATCCTTCTGCACCCTGCATGTCTGACCTCAACGGTGCTGTGCCTCTCCTGCTTGGGTTCCCCTAGCTGCCAAATCCCTTCAGAGACTGTTTGATGGCAAGCATGGCGGCCATGGAGCTGCTGGATTCCAGGGTCTTTGGCCCTCGTTAATGTTTAGGGTTTCCTGCCCCCGAGGAAAGCAGGGCTGGACAGCACGGTAGAGAAACAAGCTGAAACACACAGGCCCATTCAGGGGCACAGGAACACACTAATGTGCACGTTAAATGTTAACTCACTTTAAAAATAAAAACAACACAGAAAGCAATCTTCACCAGGGAAATAGATTACTCTAGATTAGGCACATGCTGTTGTTTCAGGTGGCTAACCTCATGGCTCCAAACCCGAGCTTGGAGTTCAAAAACCAAACCACAAGCCCACGGGGAGGGTCAGTGTGCAGTGCAGTAGTCTGAAGCAGCCCTGTTAACAGCAACCACACCATACGCTTGGGGTGCTTGCACTGTGGCCCTCTTGCTGTTCAAGGGGATTGAAAAATAAAGAGCTGCACAAGGAATGTGAGCGGCTCCCTTGTTTTCCTCCAGGTACTGTGTCACAAGATTTATTTCTCCGGCTGTCTCCTGGCTGCTTACTTCAAGGTCAGGAGCAGAGTCCTGTGCTGGGCACGCATGTGTGTAGTTAGGTTTGGGTCCCCTAGGACAGGAGCACGGGCACATGGACTTGCAGGCAGTTGTCTGTACTTCACTGCTCTTAGAGCCTGCTGTCCCCATTTAACCTGTGTCATGTGAAATCCTAACCCAGGGCAGGTGCTTATCAAGCGTGGAGCTTAACCAGCTGTGCCCCTGAGGCCCGCAGGTGGGGACACTGCCTCAGGTGACCTGCTGCTGGGCTGCAGATGAGAAGAAGATGGCCTGGGAACTTATCGCTCAGAGATTTGATGATGCTCTCAGCAATCAGGGCCAGGACAAGTTCTCCAGATATGCAGGGCATCCCTGCATATCCAGTTTAAGGACCAGAAAAATGATAGAAACGGCACCACGAGACCTGGCCACACAGCCTTCTCTCACCGGCAGAAACACAGGGCACGTCCTCATACCCATACTCTTCACTCCCCAGGGAACTTCAGACCCCTTCAGTATGGCGCTACCTACCTCATCCTCATCACCCATGCATATACCCGGCATCCACCAGTGCCGGTGTGCAATGCTAAGAGGCGCTCATGTGCCCTGGGCTTTAGACTAGCGAAATCCCACATTATAATTTCATCAATATCAAAAACTTGCTGAGATATTATTAAAATCAATTTGCAAATTAAAAAAAAACCTAAATGACAGCGTTGGAAACTTAACTCAGATGGAATAGGTAAGAGGGCATGGAAACCAGCGCTGCACTAGCGCTAGAACGTACTGGCAGTGCTCTCGTGCCGTTGCCTCGGCCTCTAGTGGTTCTGTAGTTTTCTGCTGAGGCAGCAACCACTCACATTTCTGGTTCCAGTCCAGGGTGCAGCTTAGTGGGTTCCCTGGGCCTTCCTCTGGCCACGCAGGGTTACTTGTGCTTACTCCCCACATTCCCTCAGCAGTTTATCTCCACATATGGTATTTCTCAGACTGCCATGCTGTTATCTACTTGCTTATCTTCCTAATCCCCTTACCCTTAGGAGCCGCAGTTCTGCCTTATTTATCTTTAGGTGCCCAATATTTGTTGTGTGTGAAAATCTTCATGGAAGTGAACTAGGTCATAAGATAACATCATTAAATTTGGCTTCTGATTATATCTGATGAACGATGTTGTTCCTTTGCACAACCTCAATCTAATCATTTACAGTCCAAATAGAACAGACCAGTTAGCAGTATTACAAGGGTCCCTTTAAAAATGATGAGTCCTATTACCCACAGACAGAATGAAAATCTCAAGCCTGAGTTGTAAGAACAAGTTGAGCGGTGACATCAGGCATCCAGTGAGGGGAAATGACTGTGGCAATGGCCGTGGCTGGTTTTCGTGAGGCCCATGGCAATGCTAAGCATTTCCACCCTGTCCCGGACCACCCTTATTACACTCTTAGGCTGCAGATTGTGCTGTGTCTCCATAGGTGAGAAAATTGGGGTTCAGTGGCATGTGCTAAATCATCCAGTATACATAGCAAATGGCTAAGAAGATTATGATTTGATCCAGGTTTTCATAAACAGCAATTCTGCCTTGAAGAATTGAGATCGAGAATCACAGAAGTTCTAGGAGAAAATAAACTCAAAAAGACAAACGGTAATGAGCGAGATCCCATGTACACCTCATAAATGTCTAGAGGTAGCAAGAGGATCCAGTGAACCATCGTGGAAAGCTTCTCTTACGTCATGGAAACTATATTGCAAACAGCTAAAATGTTGGTTTTCTGGGACCATCCACTTCCACAAGATGGAAATGATCGCCTGAGACCTTTTGTCTTAGAGGAGTGTATGGAACCAGCACACAAATCTTCTCAGTAAGCTGTAAATGACTCTAGAGGTTTGAGTGGTAGTTACTGGTAGTTTAGTTTTGCTTCTTGGAGGATGAAGAGGTGGCTTGTCGCAATCATGGTTCAATAATTGAATTATAAGTAGAACATTGCCCCACACTAAACTCTTATGAGCAACACCTTGACATTTTTGGTCTCTTTGGTCTGATCACGTTCTATCAAGATGCCATGTGAGTGACCAGTGTTCACAGATGAGGGCTACATTTGGGATGGAAGATGCTCTGGATGTGCCAGGTGATGTGAGTACTGTTTCCTAGGAGGAAAAGGCGTCGTAGCTGGCAGCCTGTGTGTTGTGGTGGAATGTGAGGGGGTTGTCTGGTGCCCTTAGGCAACACCTTCCCTCAAGTCTCTGGTCCTGATCAGCCAGTGCTTGCTGACCCAGAACAGAGGAGGTTCCCTCTACTTCTCTGATTTCTGGGGTAACTGGGCCCGCTCCACTCTGGGCTCCTCAGAGGACTTCCAGCCCTTATGTGCACTCCATGTTTCCCCTTCTCTGTCCCCTGACTTCCCACTGTGGATCCTGGCCCTCTTGCCATTCCAAGCCACAGGAATCCCTACCTCCTGTGGCTTACTGTTTAAGTAGGGGAAAAATTAGCCAGTGATGCTTTTAATGATGCAGGAAATTATATGCAAGGTGTCTCCGAGTGCAGGTAGCCATGAGTAAAGAAACCGCTTCTGAGGACATAATGACATTACTCCTTAGACAGAGAAACTCAAGCTGTCTCCAACTGTATCTGACAGGGACTAAGTAGCGGCTGACCAGAAAGCAGAGATGAGGGTTTGATTACAAAGGCTCTGGGAGGATTTGAAGAATGGAGTTTTATTTGCATTGAGTTTGAGCAGGTGTCATAGGCAGTTACATGAGTATAGGGCTCACACACACATGCATGTACTCACACATGTGTGTAGACCTGAGAGCCATGCCACATACCAGAAAAACAAGGAAAGGAAAACATTAGAAACAAAGGACATCACAGAGCTCAAAATAACATTAAATTAGCTTTTCAGATCTGAATGATAATCTTAAATAATTACATATTTTTGTTAAAAATATTCATGAAACAAAATATAAGCTTTTTAACAATATCTGCTTTTAAGCCAACTGTATACTTAAATTTCGTTTCTGGGTTGAAAAGGAACAATCATAGCCTATTATGTCTTATGCTACAATTTCTTGGGTATTTATTCTATTCTTCAATTTTTTAATACTAGGAATTGAGTCCAGGGCTTTTTCAATGAACTATATCCCCAGTACTTTTAAAAAAATATTGAGACAGAGTCTCACTAAGTCATTATATGGCCCAGGCTGGACTCAAGCTTATGATCTTCCTGCCTCAGCCTCCCAGAGTGCTGGGATTATGAGGTCTGTTCCACTTTATCCCACCCATAGCTTCCTTCTTAACTGTTAACAAGAAAGTTCTTAAAGCAAAACAAAAAGCTACTTACACTCTTTTACTGTGCTTATCTTTCCGCATAAGTTTAAACCCCAAGGACACAGTGTCAGAAACTGAAAAAAAGAAACAAAAACTTCTCACATTTTCATTCTGCTTGATGAGTAGGCAGTGACAGTTCAATCCACTACTTTGAATTTGGTCCATGATTTTAACCTTGAATTGAATGAGGATTTGACAAACTCTAGACCTGCGTCTATTCTGGTTGTCATCCTGGAAGATCTGAACTAGTTGGGCGAAACTGTTAGAGATTCATCACACACATCAGCGAGCCACAGGCAGATAATAACTTTTGATTATCTGTGCATTCACTGCTTTAATTAGTACTGACCTTTGGAAGAGTGCTCTTTCCCAGCTACTGTGATGGCCTAGGGGGACACAGAGATCGACCAGACAGGGCCAGTACAGCTGTGCAGTGGACGCATGCAGAGACCGTCAGCACAGGAGGCGAGGGAGGCCGAAGGAGGCCCCCTGAGGTGCTGCTGGGCCATGTGGTGAGGGTACCTGTGGGAGAGAACTGTATTTCAGGAATGAGCCAGTGGCTGGTGCAAAGGGATGCATCTCTTAAAAACCTACTCTTTGAGGGCTGACGTGCTTTTCCAAATAAAAATATCAGCAAAAGTGCTGGCCATTCTCTCTAGCACAAATGACCACCTCTTTGGGCCAGAGACAGGTAAGGCCTCTCCTTAGTCAGAGGGTACAGCAGCCCCCACGAGTGCCATCTAAGTGGGCTCGGTTTGCTCTGATTCTTTGTCTCTTCACGAGCTTTTCCAATAGCCTGCGTGATTCATGCTAAAGGCAGGTTTGGAGAAATGCACGTATATTAAATGATTATCCAAGTGGTTGCAAAAAGCATTTGGGGAGCTGATGCAGAATGGAAGAATCAAAAGCTGACAGCCTCCTTGTCCCTGGGGGCATTCCAAGCCCCGAGGAAGCGCTGCTGGTTTTGCTCTGAGACTCAGATGCTCCTACGGTCTTCAGCCTGGATTCCAGGAGAGCGGGTCGTTAGTGTTTTTGTAGAATCTGGGCTTAGTGTGTGACAACGCATGACTCAGAATTTAAAAATATTTTGGTGTTGCACTGATGGAGTACCCTAAAGTGGTTCCACATGGTGATAAAGTCTCCTGCAGCAGGGGGATCTGGACTGCTTCTCCTACTCTGCATTCTCATGCTCTGCAGATTGCTCTTCTATTACAGAGCATCAGGAGCACCTTCGGATGACAGGGAGGGAGCGTGGCACTCACTGCACTCAGGCCAGCTCTTGCAATTTGCCTCAGAGGAAGTGCAGCCACCTTGAATTGAAATCCTACCTCTAGCTTTGTTTATGGAAAGAACTTACAATAACTTTCCATTTTCTGTGCTTATTGTTGATTCTTCAAAATAGCCAAGATGCAGACACATACGTCGATGACATCAAGAATCTCATCTTTCCTGAGCAGTCCAAAGCTCTCAGCAGACCTGGAAATTAGGCTCAGATTGCCGCTCAATTAGAAGGATTAGAAACAATTGTGGAAATTACTTGCTGGTATACTTTTAAATTTGCATTTACAAAAAGTTTTCTATGTAATAGTCTTTTTTATTTTTTTTTATATAGAATCTCACCATGCAGCTCTGACTCTTAGGGATCCTCCTGTCTCAGCTTCCCCAGTTCTGGGATTACAGGTGTGTACCACTACACCCAGTTTTGGAGTTGGCCCAGCCTGCAGCATCAGGGATCAAACTCAAGACCTTGTACTTGCACTTGCAAGGCAGATGCTTAGACTGCTGAGCTATCTCTCCAGTCTGAAATAGTCTTACATGGTCGACAAGGAGGTACTAAAGAAATAAAAAAGCAACACAAACTTAGTCATCATAGTAGATAAAAAGATAATTTTAATCCTCAAGTTTCTTTTCCACCAGAATCTTCTTATTACATTGGAAAGAATCACTGTGGTATAAACCATTCTTCAGGTGAGAAGAGAGGTAGAGATCAACTCTTATTACCCACAGACAGGTTCTCAGGTTGCCAGCAGGTTGAATGGAAGATGCCGACCAAGTGCAAGAACCAGATGAGGGTTTACAGACGTGACTCCTTTGTAGAGCCTGTCTGTTGTGGTTATGGTGGAGGGTGGACTTGAGGGCTTGGTATCTGTCAGGTGGGTGAGCTAATCATGCTTCTGTGTGTCTCAGAGCGGCCTTGGCTGTGAGGTCTGGTCCATGGCCCCTCCCCTCCGGTCTGTCCCTTTGTGTTCTGCTTCCTGGCCACCACAAACTGAGCACCTTTGCTTCACTGCACCCTTCTGCCACGCTCCTGCCTGGAGCCCAGCTGACTATGAGAGGAATCATCTGACACCATGAGCCAAGTTATGTCTATTCTCCTCTGTGTTGTGGGTGTGAGTGTTGCCTCCCAACAATGGACAGGCTAACCCACTTCCCAGTGGTACGCTGGGAATCATCCGGACTGAACAACAGCATCTAAAACGGAACTTCAGAGATCTTCTCTCAGCACCTCTGCTGAGTGTATTTGTATGGGTCACCAAGAAACACAGTTGAAGAGGTAAAAGTGAGGCAAAGGCTATGAGTGTTGAAGATCTTAGATTGTGGCACAAATCATGTGAGTGCAAAAACTGAACGGAACTGGAGGTGACCCACAGCTCAGCTGTTAACTAGCCTCGTCACTTTCACAAGTATGCATCCTTTTCTTTAATTCTATGAAACATCACCTCTCATTCTGGCATCTGTCAAATGTTTTTAAGCATTCAGTGATTAAATATACAAAATTAATATATTGATTAGTTCATAGGTGGCATCGAGGTAGAGAGCAGTCAACAGCTTACCAACTCCTTGGAAGCACTTGAACCACCTGAGAGCCAGCCATGGCAGCCAGG
The DNA here is from genome assembly GCA_002564285.1 of Tympanoctomys barrerae. Taxonomy (NCBI): domain Eukaryota; kingdom Metazoa; phylum Chordata; class Mammalia; order Rodentia; family Octodontidae; genus Tympanoctomys; species Tympanoctomys barrerae. The sequence continues at coordinate 7,298 of NDGN011408735.1, forward strand.
GAGCTAGAATTCAGAGTACAGTGAGAGCCACTGGGTGTGACGGTGCACACCAGCTACTCCAGGAAGCTGGGGCAGGAAGATAGCGAGTTCAAGGTCTGACTGGATAACTTAGTGAGACCTTGCCTCAAAACAAATAATACAAACACGGATTTGTGACAGGTTTCTGTCAGTCCAGCACTATGGGAAGCTCAGACAGCAAGACCCCAAGTTCAAGCTCAGCCAGGGAAACTCAGAAACTAGCAAGACCCTGTGTCAATTTTTTCTAGAAAAAGGTTGAGGATGTTTAGTGTAAAAGCACCCTGGGTTCAGTTCCTACTTCCAGAGAATAAATAATAAAATAAAGTTAAAAATAAAAATATAGAGAAATATTGGTGAAATAGCTCAGTGGTAATGGCCCTCTGAGCTTCAGCCCTAGCACCATCAAACAAATGCATGATCAAAAAACCAGTTGGAGAATCTCACTTCATTTGGTGGCAGACATCTCCTTACATGGGACTGGCATGCTCATCTGATCTCTCTGGATAGTGGTCTCTTGTCTGAACTGCAGACGGATAATCTGTACAGAGAGGAAAGAAGGAGCAGCGGGGACTCTGGGCTCCTCACAGATCTCTGCCTATTTCTACCTGTGCTGAGGCTTCAGGGCAGGGTAGGGCTCGGGAGGGGGAGTCCCCAGGACTTTGTTGCTACCTTAGTGCATTTCGGCCTGGAAGAGCTAAGAGGGCTGCTGACAAAATCAAGTGAATAACTGATCCGGATGACTTTGGTACATTTTAACAATGCACTTTTGTGCTTCATGTGATGCAGAATAGAGCGATTACACACATGATGATTTTGTGTAGAAGAAAATTGCCAGTGTACTCCCCCAAGCCCTAGAAACAAAGAAGAGGGAAGGGTTTGCACACCTGGATGCTGCTCTCCTCGGAGAGGCTTTCTCTGCCTAGTGTGCGCCTGCCTACTTCTTGCTGTGTCCAAAGGACACAGACTTTTGCCTTTCAAAGGCTATTCTAGAATTCCTCCTTTTTGGGTATAACATTCCCAGTGATGTGTCTCTAAGAAGAGAGGTTTTGATACTCTCGGATTTAAACTGAATTTTAATTCCGTTTGACATTCACCCTGTCTTCTTATACCATCACTGTGTGAAGCTATTCAGCAACTTCCTTTTCTGAATTCTACTAGTAGATAGGTCAATTTTAATATCTTTGGGGTACTGGCATGCAAATGTACTAAAACAAATACAGCAAAACTTGCTGCTACAAGATGCAGCAAGCTCTCCTGGTGGTGGTGGTGGATGGCACCAGTAAGTAGCAAGGTCAGCAACTTCACTTCCAGGATCCTAATACATTTAGCCAAAAGAGGTCTTGCTTATTGTCCCATCTTCATAGTCATCTCATCATGACATAACTGAGGGACATGTCTCTGACTATTTTAACCATTGCTCTCAAAATGTGCAGTGGTTGAAAGTCGGCAAAAATACACAATGAACAGGAGATAGAGCAGAGTTAAAAATAGCCTTGTTTTTAGTTCAGTCCATGGACGTTAAAGACAATGGAGTGGTGTGGTGTATGTTTTCTCCCAGAATCTCAAGCTCTTTAGCAGAATAACCAGATCTCGGTTGGCACTGCACCTGAGTTCCATTCTGCCTCCAGCAGGGCTGGTATGACTTTGGCAGGTTCCTCAGCTTCGCTGCTTCTGTCTTCTTCACCTTTACAATGGAGATAGCAAAACCTAAAAATTATAAAATGTGAAAAAACACCACAGGGCTTGAAGCACAGGTGAAAAGCAAAATAGAACAGGACCTGTTTGTAACAGAATAATCAGTAATTACTAGGCTTCAATGTATACAAATATGGTGTTGAGATGAAAAATGCACATTTGTGTGTATTTGTGTGTGTCTGTGTGTGTGTGTAACTTCTTCAAGTTACACACAAGTTTAAAACAAAATCTTCTGATTGAAAGGCCAGGTAGTTTGGAATGGCTGTATCTAAACATCTCTGATTCATCGGAGAGCTTTGAACATTCTTTTCTAAAGAAATGCCAAGGTCCCTGACCTCGCCCACCGAGTAGGATTTTCTTCCGAGCTCCAGGTACCCACAGATCCACCCACACCCCCCACTCCGGTGAGTGTGCCGAGAGCTTCCTGCTACTCTGCGCCCGCGGGACAGTCGCAGCCCGGGCGTAGCGTGGGCCGGACACTCACCCACCCCCTTCGGACGCTCCCCACTACTCCGCGGCTCGTCCCTGACCCCGCCCACCAAGTAGGATTTACTTCCGAGCTCCAGGTACCCCCAGATCCACCCCTACCCCCACTCCAGTGAGTGTGCGGAGAGCTTCCTGCTACCCTGCACCTGTGGGACAGTCGCAGCCCGGGGGTAGTGTGGGCCAGACCCTCTCCCACCCCCTCCAGATGCCCCCCACCACTCCGCCGCTGGTCCCCGACCCCGCCCGCCGAATAGGATTTTCTTCCGAGTTCCAGGTAACCCCAGATCCACCCTCACCCCAGCTCCCGTGAGTGTGCGGAGAGCTTCCTGCTAGCCTGAGCCAGCGGGACAGTCCCAGCCCAGGCGTAGCGTGGGCCGGATCCTCTCCCATCCCCTTCGGACGCCACCCACCTCTCCGCAGCACCTCCCCAATCCCACCTGGAGAGTAGGAATTCGTCCCTCCCCTACTCCACCTTGCTCCCTCCAGGCACAGCTCAGACCTGGCATGCATGCCTGGGA
>NDGN011408739.1:0-10865 GCA_002564285.1 Tympanoctomys barrerae
CCTCAGCCTGCTAGCACAGATCCTTCATCCCACTGGCATAGACTTTCTAGCTTCCACCACTGAGCCTTGGGCCTTTCCAGCACAGGTCCATGAGGTAGGCCTGAATGAGAGGGCTCTAGGCCTCCAGTTGGACTTATGGGAGGCATTTTTATGAGTTCTAGGTTTTCATGTAGACTCCTTCAGGATATTAGGATCCAGGCCCTCAGCTGGAGTCTTTAGTATTTAGTATGTGGAGTGGCTAGATTTCCTGCACTTGTTCTATATGATTCTTGGGTGATTCATTATAAAATACTATTTAAAATATGTCCTTACTATATTGTTCTTTTTGAAGAAAACCCAAACTATGACAGTTATACACCTGCATTAGTTTTCTTTCTCATTGCTTGAAGATAGTATCTGATACCCACAAGTTAAAGGAGGAGAGGTTTATTTCAGCTGAAATTGTACAGGTTTCAGTCCATAGTCCGCTGGCTGCAGCCATTGCAGCATGTCAGAGGGGCATCACAGAGTCTGTGACAGGGCTGGCAGGAAGTTGTGAGCAGCAAGCAGCAACCTGCTGCTCCCTTTTACCCCATACGGGCTGCAAGCCTTTTGGTTGGTACCACCCACAGCTGGGGTGGGAGGGTGTCTGTCCATTACCCACACTCAGAGCTACACTACACCAATTTAATTATCACCCCTCCTGTCTCAGTTGCTCTTGTTGCTGGAACAAAATACCTAATACCCAAAATGAAGGAAGGAAAGATTTATTTAGCTCACAGTGGAGGTTTCAGTCCATACTCAGCTGGCTCCAAGGCAGAGTGGCACATGGCAGTGAGCAGCTGTTCGTGGTGACAGAAACAGCAAAGAGCCAAAAGGGGAGGAGCAGCAGCTGTGGGAGCTAGAAGCCTCTCTCCCTTCCTTGTACTGTATGCAGATTGCCCACCCCAGGGCAGGTGTAGCATTCATACCCATAATCCCCACAATGGATCATGAATTAGTCACAAACTCTAGAAGCTACCCCAGTGACTGCATGAGGTTTTGGGGGAACAACTAGACATAAATCTTAACATGCCCTTAATCCTACTATCATATCCTTTTTTATTAATTTTATTGAGAAACAAATAGCAATGAGACAGTTTTAAAACTGATTAATAGGACAGTTTCAACAATCAATACATTATATATTGTTGTCTTCATAGTGGTTATTCATAGTACAAGATGCCAACATGATATCCTGTCCAGACACTATTAGTACAAATCTTTCTCATTGAATTAAGAGAAAGTAGCTGTATATCTAGCCTAACTATTCAAATACAACTACTATCATATCCTAACATAGCATTATATACTTATGATTTAGCCACCACCCCAAAGACCAAGCTATGAGTGCATGAGGCTTTCTGGGGATATCTACATCTAGATAGAAGCCATAACATTCTGCCACTGGCCTCTAAAAGATGCATGTATATGCCTTTATGCACAAAACGTTTAGTCTACCTCTAAGAGTTTCCAAACTCCTAACACTTTCAGCATTGCTGAAAAGCCCAAATCCAAGTATTTTCTGAGATTTAAAGTGCATTCTTAGCTGTGAGCCCCCATACAAATGAAAAGAAAGTTAACACTTCTGATCTACAATGGCACAAAATGAACACTTCTATCCCAGAAGATACAAATAGTGGGATAGAAAGGAACATGACCAAAGCAGGTACAAAATCCAGCATAGCAAACACTAAGTGCCATAGTGCCATGTCCGGCATCCAGAGTAATCTGTGGGAGGAGGTGAGCTCCACAGGACTTGGGTAGCTCTGCCCAATGGCACTGGTGGTGGCATAGCTCACTCGGCTTCTCCCTTGGGACTACTCTACTCATTCCTTGCAATTTTCATCAGATAATCCTCATTGCTGGCTTCTCCAACTGTCTCAGGTACCCACAACCCCTTTCACGTTCCTGAACTGCCCTCTCAGGGCACGCTGCCATGGGTACAAGCCTGCTGGCTCCACAACTCTTGCATTCTCCATGCACCTAAAACCAGCACCATGTTGATGACCCCAAGCCTGCTCTCAGGATTCCTTCTCTCTTGACTGTAAGGGTCAAGTGCCCAGGTTGCTGAGCACTATGGACCCAATCCCAAGGAATCTTTTCCTTCAGTTATGGTCATTCTGGAATACAGTTCTCTTCTCTAGCAAAGTCTTTCACTGTTGCAATTTTGAGGCTGTAATAGTGGAGTCCTGCTGGTTCTTGTGATGTCCTCAGACCCTCTGTGCTATTCCTTCTCAGAAACCAAGTTCTTTGCTCCTTTTTTTGCAGGCCATAATTTTATTGATGCTTCCTTTCTGATCAAACTAAGACATTTTAAATCATTTGGCTTGGCTCTTTGCTCTTGATTCACAATATAAATCCGGCTAAATGCCTCCAATCGTAGCCAGGCTATTACTTTAACACTAGACTGCCTTGAAATTCCTTCTGAAAGATTCATCAGTCTTTAGTTCTTAATCTCAGTCTTCTCCAAAATCACTGGGAATGAGAAAAATACAGAAAAAATTTTTGCCAAAGTATAACACATATGCTTAGATGGTACAGTTCTATGCACATTCTAGTATGCTGAGTTCTGACCAGAATCTCCCAGAAAGCTTGGCTCACAGCATTCTAGGATTGCTTCTTTATCTGGCATCCCTAAAATCTTTCCATTCTTCCCACAAGCCAGTTCCAAAGGCTTCTGAACTACATGGTCAGGTAGTGTAACAGCAACAACCCCACTACTGGTACCAAAATCTTCCTTAGTTATTTTTCCCTTTGCTCAGACAAAATACGTGATGTCAACACTTTTTTTTTTCTTTTGCCTTTTAGATACAGGGTCTTTCTGTACAGTTGAGGCTGGCCTTGAGCTCACTTTGTAACCCAGGCTAGTCTTGAACTCATAAGGATCTTCTTGTCTCAGCCTCCAGAGTGTTGAGATTACAGGCATGTGCCACCATGCACCACCATGTCCAGCTTGACATGCGCATACTAAAGGAAGAAAGATTTGTTCTGCTGCAGAGCTTGTAAAGGTTTTAATCATAGTCAGCTGGCTCCAAGGCAGAGTGGCATGGCAGACAGTCATGGCAAGAAAGGCAGAAAACAGAAAACCTCCCTTTCCCTTTAACCCATCTGGGTTTACAAACCTTTTGGGTGGTGCCACCCACACCAGGGTGAGCCTTTGTTAGCCACATCCAGAGCTACTATGCTAAACCAATGGCCTGGGCTTGGTAAGCCTTGTGACGTGTCTAGTAAACATGAATGACCTCATTTAGTTCTCATAACAACACTTACTAAAATTAATAACTGTCCCCTCAGCAGCCTTTGTCAATGAGGCCACATTCACAAGAATAGCTCAGGTGACCCTGGCTCATATGCTCTTTGCAGAAACTCAGCCATGAATGTTATATCAGCTGTTTCTTTCTTCTGCTGCCCTTGGTCCCCTCCACAGAAGCATGACTACCCTCCAGCCACTGCCTGAACTGGGGCCAGATGCCAGTGTTGGTCACATCCTGCTGCCTCCTGGCCTGGGCTCAGCTGCTCCTGCATATTTCTTTCCCAGCACACATTTCAGCAACTCTTGCTAAGGGCTATGGGGGCGGGCAGGCAGATTTGGTTCATTAGCATGCCTCTGTGTGGCCAAATGTGAGTCTCCATGTATCAGGACACCTCCACCTGTCAGGTCTCCACTGGACCCTAATGCCTAAAGTTGCTCTGACCTCAAGACTGCTCTTGAATCTCGGGTTATCAATCTTATTTGCTCAGGTTGTTATTTAGCCCCTTGTGTGTCCTTTATCTCATGGATGAAATGTGACTCTAACAATTCCCATTCCCTGGAATAGTAGGCTCTTCAATGGTAGTAGCCTCTGACTGAGAACCAGGCTGGTTGGCTGGTTGCCTAGATATCTCCTGGAAGGTTTTCACTCAATACCTATGCTAGGATATGGGAAGTGTCTTAGCTTATTTTGTGTTGCTATAATAGAATACCTGATGCTAGGTGAGGTATAAAGAAAAGAGGTTTATTTTTCCATGATTCTAGTGTTTATAAAGCCCAAAGAGCATGGCACCAGAGTCTTCCATGGGCCCCCTGGCTGTTGCAATATGGTGTTCAGATCACATGGCAGAAGCATGTGTGTGTGTGTGTGTGTGTGTGTGTGTGTGTGTGGAGAGAGAGAGAGAGAGAGAGAGAGAGAGAGAGAAAGTGGCATGGCAAGAAAGAAGAAAGAGATTGAACTGAGAAAGAAGAGTATGCTGTCGCACTCATCCCTATAAATGGGTTAAGTTTCCAGGGACTGCATTGGTTACACAGCCAACCCAGTCTCAAGAGGCCTCACCCACTTCCATGACATGACTGTTAATACCCTCTAGTCCTGGTGCCTGGATGACCTGGTCGCCTCCCACCAGGGCCACCTGGTCTCACTGCCATTTTGAGCATTTAAGCCTCAACATGAGTTTTGACGGGGACAGAATATTCCCAAAGCATAACAAGGAGTAAGAAGAGACACAAGACAGACACCTAAACTTAATACAGAGGTCTGTTTGACCCACAGCCCATATTTCACTACTTACCCAACCTCCCCACAGCTGCCTACCAGGCCCAGACTCTTCTGTAAATTAGGGTACTGTTAAAGTCATTCCAGTTAAGACCCCATTTCACCTAGCAGCCATGCTCAGAGTAAAAAACAAAAACCCAGAGTGTAGTGGGAGGTGGTGATACCACCTGAGATACACTGGTACCTCAGCTCAGGAACTTAGTTCATTCCACGATTGCAGAAAGGATGGCCATGTTCGTGTTCATGCAGGAAAGATGGCCATGGTTGTATTCATCACCCTATGAATTTATAATTAAAAATGAAATTTTGCCAAGCACTTCCATTTGCAAACCAAGCTGTTCTCAAACAAAAGTGTTCATGAACCAAGGTCCAACTTAAGGAAGAACGAAGTAGACTTACAGGGAAGTTGCGCAGAGCCTTCAGCAGGGGCTTCAAACTCTGAGGCAGGAAATCTGTTGGGTTGCATATTCTAGTACTGTAATAGTGGCCAGGAAGTCAGACAACATCAATTGTATGACCTTGGCAATTTGCTTCATTTATGAGCCTTAGTTGGTTCACCCATAAAAATGGGGAGAATAGTATCTACCTGGCTGACACAATGAGGATGAAATTAATGTAAAAATCAAATCAGTGTGTAAAACACTTCACCCACAGAAATGAGCCAGACTGTTCCCTCCTTGCTGTATAAAACCTGCTCTGCTGGAGGAAGAATTACAAGCTCTTTAGATTAAGGTCCTAGTGGAAAGCATACCCCAGAGTAGAGACAGAAAGCTACTCAGGGTCTGGCTCTGTCTGCCTGAATTTTGTGTTTTAACATCCCACACTGTCCTTCTCCAGCAGGGTGATGTCTGCCTCCCCCTGTGAGATAGCAAGATAATGGGCCTCCTGGAACTCCCCATCATGCCATGCTCTGGGCAGACAAAAGCTCTTCAGTGTGGTGTGCATTGTCCACTGTGTCTCCTGCTGAACTGTACACAGCAGACTGGAAAAGAGGAAGCTGGCGTCCCTGTGACAGCTTACCAGACATGACAAAAAAGCTCCTCCTCTCTTCCTTCCAGGCATGTGGGCAAGTCCCTAGAAAGGAGCCGTGAGGCTATTTATTTACTGTTTTGCCTGATAATAATCATACAATTGCTCACAGCTATTGAGCTGTCTCTGTCAGGCACAGGGCTAAGCACTTCACTGGGTGCATTATCTCAAGCCGTCTTTCCAAAAGGCATAGGAAAGCAGGAGTTAGCATTTCCAGCTGAGCACACTGGTGCTTGCAGAAGGTGAGCTTGAATCCTACGCCAGCCGAATACCTATGAGCTTAGCCATTTAGTTGAACTACAGATTTGGCATGATGTACACGTTTGTTAAAATACTAGTTTGCCACTGACTTAAGGGAGAAAACTGTGACAATGAAAGAAAGAACGTTAGAAAGAAGAGGGGCATAAACTTAGAGTGAAGAATGCTGAGCTCTTTCTAGGACAGCTCCTAACTCAGCAGCTATGCTTCTTGGAGCCCCCTGCAAAGAAGAAAGCAAGATCTGTTAGACAAATCCTGAGAGCAGCAGTACTCAGAACGCAATCCCCACACCAGCAGCACCACCTGAAAACTTGTTAGATTCTCAGCCATCACCCAGAACCTGAGGCTGAGGCTCAGGTGTCTGTTTTAACAAGCCCTGCAGGAGATGGTGAGGGGGGATGTATTTGCAAGGAAGAGTACCGCATAGAATAAAAACACACCAGTTCCTAACTTTGATATGCAAGAGAAAGTTTTGCAGGGTGTGGCAAGGTATTGTGTGGATCAAATCCCTATTATATATACCATCAAGAACTGTGTAAGCCTGCTGCTTAAATTTTCCTTCAGTGTAGACCTATGGAATGTAGTCAAGGTACAGTTAATAAAAGCCAATGCAGAGAGGCCAAGCAATGTCCTCCAGACACACAGCATGCTGGCCTTGTTCCTTGCTTCCATCCATTTCTGAGTAATGACAACCCTGAAGAACAACCTAACATAGCCTTTAGGAGCCCTGATCCAGGTCCAGGAACTGGGCTGACCCAGGTTTGATTCTGGCTGTTCTTCCCTTGGTCAAGTCCCTTCAATCTTGCCCTCTGCTTCAGTTTCTCCCTGCACAAAATGGAAACAGTTATTCAACTTATTGCATAGAGTTGAAAAGATTAAATGGGATGGTGGACAATGTACTGAGTATGACCGTTAGTATTCTAGTGAGCCCCTAATACATGGCACCTTGATGGTAAACTAGCAATATGTTTCCTGAACAGGACTCCCCAAGCTACCAGCCTATGTCCATTTCCGTCCACCCTCATCCTAGAGTATCACTCTGAAGGTGCATATTTCAAATTTAGTGAGCATCTACTACGTGTCCTTTCACATATACTATACCATGGGCCCGGTGTTGTAGCTATTATTATTCATTTTCTGCAGCAGGAAACCAGAGTCTCCCAGGATGAGCTGATTTGCCTAACACAGGTAACAAATGCTACCTTGGTTACTTTTCTCTCCTTGCTGGGAAAAAAAAAATACCTGATGTCCAAAATTCAGGAAGAAAATGTTTATTTAGCTCACAGTTTTTGTAGGGTTCGGTCCATACTCAGCTGGCTCCAAGGCAAAGTGGCACGTGGCAGAGGGCAACACTTCATGGCAGTGGCGGCAAATAACATAAGCTAATAAGAGCAAAAAGCAAGGAGCAGCAGAGAGCAAGCCTCTTTCATTCCCTTATATTGTATGCAAGCTACTGGCCCCGGGGAGTCAATCACAAACTCTAGAGTCCTGCCTCATGACTGCATGAGACTTTGGCAGGACCTCTAGCCACAAATTGTAACAGATCCCAATGGTGGATTTAACTCCAGGTCTTCTGGCCTGACAGTTCTACTCAAATTTATCAACCATTGCTTGAGGGTCTTTGAGACACTCAGATTTCAATACCAGTCACCTTTGATTCTGCCAGCTATGGTTCTCAGCCCAGCTGGGCAAGGGTGGAATTGGAAGGGGGAAGATGGGGANAGGGAGGGGGGCCTAGTATTGAGAATCAGGAATGGCCCACATCCTCCTTTGTAAATTTGCAAGCTCAGGCCATCAGTGAGGTTGGACTTGCCCTGACCCTGTACTAAGAGCTCAGCAGCGTAGTCAGAGCTCCTAACCACCTTTCAGTGCTCATTTCTCTGCCCTGTGCCTCACAACATCTTGAAAGGGGAGGGTAATTTCTGTGGAAGTCACTGCACTGCAGAGTATGGCAAGAGTCCAAGGGCCAAAGCAGAAAGAATGGGACCGGATGGTCAGAGCAGGGAAAGTCAGGAAGATGTGGATCGTACACTTGGTCCTTGCAGGAGAGTATCACATGAGCTCTGTCAAGGTCAAAGACACAAGAGCCTGTGCTTGTCCAACCTCCCTTTTCTCCCGGAGTCTCATGCCATGGCTGCCTTCCAGGAGCCCAGGCTTATTCTTTCCTTCTGTGCTACCTAACCGTTTCCAGTAGACAGAGCTACAACTTTGGAATCAGGCCTTGCTTTCCAGTTCCCCAGGGGTGGAATGAAGAATGACAGTTGTGTGACACATTCCTCCACCTCTTCCTTGCAGAGTTGCTGGGAAGGAGGATCCATTCATTCATTCATTTAACCTTTACTTGTGGAATGCCTGCCAGGTACTGTCCTCGCTGCTGGATATGCTGCAATGAACAAAATAGAACAAAACCTCTTCCCTGTGGAGTTCACACTCCAGCGAATCAAGGCTCTGATTGATCCATAGGTGTTTGCTGAGTGTACATCCATGCAAGTTTGGACAAGCACTAGAGACAAGGACATCCACCCCAGAATCTTTATTCTTGACAAGCTCATGGTGCCCAGTGAAAACAGTCAGACAGACACTCGCTTTTTCAGACAGATGAGGAGAAGGACACAAAGCACACCCAGGCACCCAGCAAACACCCGATGCATGAAGTAGACCCTGTGCTGGGTCACCCTCCTCTCCTTCCCTTTCCTGAATTTCCTACCCAGCCACATTCTAGCTCACAAGTGGCTTGGGCCAGTGAGATTCACACAGTCCCCAGAACGCTCGCACAGGCCCCTGCTGGGCCCAGCACAGTGAAATTAAGAGCAATTAGCCTAACGAAGCCATCACAAGGAACCAGCACTTGTTCTCCCAGCCAGCTCCCTTTCTGAGACTAACAGAGTGCACTAGAGAGGAAGATACAGATCCCAAGCTTGATTCACACATCCCAGGAACCTCAATAACTGTGAAGAAGTGACAGCAAATGAGTCTTCGCCCGTGGAGCTGAAGATGCGCAGTTTCCCGGGTGAGCCAGAGGTCAGGGATCGGACAGCCCTCCCCAGAGATTGCTCCCATTTTCCTGAGTCTGAGAAGATGGAGTAAATTGGTTTAATGGAGTGGAGTCTTATTGTCCTGGTGGCAGGAGGAGAGCAGACTGATCGCCCTGCCCCAGCCTAACAACGTTAGGTTTGGCTTTCAGCAAATGCAGCCAGTGTAATTCAAGGAACTTGATTTGACCCACTCTGTATCTTCTTCTAGATAATGGCATGGTCCACCCTGCCTGGCCCTGACTTGGGCAGGCTGGGAGCACGTGGCTGACTCCTCTCCTGGCCCCAAGGTCCCGTCTGTGTGTATGTCTCTCCCTGTTCCTCTCTCTGGATTGTCACAGTAGTCTCCTCTGGGCTCCTGTGTCCCCAGGCTGCGTTCTGCTCCCAGCTACTCTTCCAGCTATTGGAACATATACATATTAGAAATCTTCCTAGAGCTCACTGCGGCCAGCCCCCTTCCCCCTGCTGAACACCTCCCTCAGACCTGCACTGACATCTCCCATTGCTGTGACTATGGTGTCTGATTCTTCTCTACCCAGTGTGCTTCCACCCGGCCTCCATGGAAAAATACCTGCTTCCCCCTGAAAGCCTAGCCCAGGTCTCGCCCCTGTTGGGCCTTTCCCTTTTCTCCCCCATCCTACCTCCCCCTACATTAGCATCCATCACTACCACCATCTCCATCTCCCTATCCACCCAGACTATGGGATGATGAAGCCCATAGCTCATTTGTACATCTCTCTGACAAGCATGATAATATAGCTAATAATTAAAAAATGTTAACTGAGCACTTATTTTATACCACAGGACTATTTTTTAATTTAGCAACACTACATTAAGTAAGTACTGTTATCCCGTGCTGAGAGATCTGGCAACTAAAACAGGAAGAAAATGAAGGCACATGCTTGAAGCTGCACAGCTAGTAATGACAAAGCCAAGACCCAAACACCAAGGAGATGGGATAGGGAGAAAATGATCGATGGAGAAGTCATAGAAAAAGGAGAAAGGAAGAAAGGGAGGGAGGAAAAGATAGAAATGAACTTTTTTATTTTTTAAAAAAATATTTTATTTATGTATTTATTTATTTGGTACAAGGTCTTCCTACACAGCTCAGACTTGTGATTGTCCTGTCTCAGCCACCCCACATGTCCAGTTTCAGGGCCAGCAGGGTATGCAGTACTTGCACTTGCCAGGCAGGCGCTTAGACTGCTGAGCTAACTCCCCAGCCCCTGAACCTTGTTTTTCTTGGGAATTGTTTATTCTTGTACTGGACACTAGCCCACCCTACTCATAGGTTGAGTAATGGGACTTGGAAAATAATACATAAAGACACATTACAAAGAGGTCATGTTAGACGAGGAAGGACCACAGATGACTTCTATAAAAACAGCCAGAGGCCCAGGAATGGATGTTACTGTGCCAAGCCAGACCTTAGGGGGGCCACCTGCGTCCTGTGTCGCCGGCTCTGCATGGCCCAGGAAAAGAAATAAGCAGGAATGCAGCAGTGGCTTCCAGCCTGAAGGAGTCTGCTCCGTGAGCGATCGCCCTGGCTCCAGCTGCCCACTCTGCAGGTGATGAATTGAAATGTCCAGTTCCCGAGTAACCATCAACAAATCCCTGGAAACAGAGCGGTTGAGGATATGTCCCTAGGGGAGGCACGGTTCATCTGGCTGTGTCACCGAGAGAATGGGGGCAGCTGCCTGGAAAAGGCCATCAGTCCTGGGAACTGCCCTCATCTGTTTTCGCAAACTGCAGCAGCCCAGGGGAAAGCCTGAGTCCTGGGGAGGAGGGGGTAGGGGAGAGCGACTGGAGGACTTCGCTGGAAGGGAGTGGGCCGGCCCAAAGCCTCGGGCTTGACCCAGCTAGCTTCCTCCCACAGACTCCCAGAGGGCACAGCCCTCCAGCCATGCCAGCTGCGTACCAGTTTACAGCTTTTATTACTGCCTTTTGTGTGTGTGTGTGTGTGTGTATGTGTGTGTGTGTGTGTGTGTGTGTGTAT
>NDGN011408749.1:0-11571 GCA_002564285.1 Tympanoctomys barrerae
CTTTTTAAAAATGTATTTAGTACAGGGTCTACAGGGTCTCACTACACAGATCAGACTCGTAGTTAGTCTCCTGTTTTTTAGCCTTCCAAACCCTGGGATTACAGGTGTACACCACCACACCCAGTCTCCATCACTGTTTCACTGTGCCCTGGGGTTGGAGCCAGGGCCAGCTTGTCACACTAGATCTCTTAGTTTTTCGAAGGTAGCAGTTAATGTTTAAATTTTTTTACTTTGACCAGCTCTGTATGTTACTATTGTAATCTGAAAAACTGCATTGAGAACAGCAATGTGTAATAGAACAACCACTGTTGACTACCTTTTATCTTGTTTTAAATGTGTATCGTCTCTAATGCTTCCTCTATTATTTTTATATTCTCTTTAAAATAAAATAAAAAGTAAAAAGAACAAGGGGAAAATAAAAACAAGGTTTAGTGAAAAGAAGAGTTAATGCTTAATTGCTTGATCAATCTTACATGCCTATATCCGGTAATCTGAACAAGAAATTTGATGACAATATATAATATAACAGCCATTGTTAATTTTCTATTCTTGTTTTGAAATTCCTTATCATTTTTACTGTTCTATGTTGCTTTGATTTTGTCTTTGTTCTTGTTATTTGTTTTTTTCTCTTTTATCTATTTATTTTTATGTATTTTAGACAAGGTCTTCTAGGATTTCACCACACAGATCAGACTCGTAGTGATCCTCCTGTTTTCAGACTCCCAAGCGCTAGAATTACAGATGCCTGCCACCATGCCCAGTCTCATTCACCTTCTCAGGGAGCCCCAGGGGGAGGGCTGACATGGCATGCAGGAATTAAACCAAGTAGCTGCGCCTGCCTTAAGCAGGAGCTATAGTCCACTGAGCTATCTGACCCACCCTTTTTTCTCTGTTTTTTTAAAAAAAAATCATTTATTTATTTATTTGGTACAGGTTCTCACTACACAACTCAGACTCATAGTGATCCTCCTGTCTCAGCCTCCAACACACTGGGATTATAGGAGTATGCCACCACACCAGGTTTTTGGGGCCAGCACAGCCCAGGACCAGTACTACATGTGGTACTGGGAATGACACTCGGGTCCTTGTACTTGCCAGACAAGTGCTTAGATCCCTGAGCTATCTCCCTAGCCCTGTTTTTTTTTCTCCATAAAATAAAAAAATTAAAAATTAAATAAAATATGATATTCATGGCTGTGTGGCAAGTAAATTTTACATAGAGCATTTTCCCCTTATTTTGAAATTTCTTTGTTTGCCATTTTTCACCTAATAATAACAGTAACTATAGAATGTAATATAGAGTTCATATATTATGAATCACAGGGATGACCAACATTATTCTTAAATAAAATGGTCCCTCTTTGATAACTTTCTGTGATCAACAACTCAAGACAAATGAATTTAGAGAGAAAATAACATGAAACTAAGTGAAGGAGCATAACAACATATGGTGTGTAGCTTAGTGAAAAAGGCACCTCTCGCTAGCCTAGTGCTTTGGCTTTGCTTTATGAAAATACACAGACTGCTCTGTAGGACATATCGAATAGATTCCAATTCTCATGAGGGCCATTCTTCTTGTGGCTCAGACAAAAGCTTTAGCCTAATTTTAAAATGAAAAATATGTAAACTCTGAATTGCTTTTAAATTAACTTCTTAGAAATAGAAAAAGACTGGTATGTATCTCCAGTTCTAATCCAAAAGGTGAGTGTTTTTGACGGGAACATCTTTGGTAAGATAGGTGAATTTTAATTTTGAAACAAATCCTTGAGTGGACATGCTCTAAAATTCATCTTCATAAAAGCATTATAGGTAATGTAACTCTTGCTTCTCAAGATCACATAACTTTAGTTTGAGAATAAAAGAATGATTTGACTGCTTTCATGTTGAGTGGGGTATATTTCCAAGAGTTAGACTTTACTTTCAATAAAATTAGTGCTTTAGATTAATCAGAGGTTTTTATTTTTTTCAGGATTTATTTTTATTCCAGTCCCTACATAATCCTTTTGATTTACCCAATATTGAGTCTTTTTGCTAGTAAAGTTAGTTGATGTAATGTTTACCATATCTGTTAATCTACAACCTAAATGGCATCTTTTGTATGTTTTTAGTGAATTTATATGTGTTTTGGTCAGAATTTTATTGGAATGTCTACAGTGGTTATATATTGACATGATAAATAGGCATTTTCTGTTCGAGCACACAATCCTCATTTAAAGAATCCAAATAATCACGCAATTACAGGCAGAGTTTTGGAATAATTCCAGCTTTTGAGGTAAACAATATCATATATATGTTTTACAAGGGTTGAGGAGCTAATTGCGAGTTTATTGGATAGCCAATGTTTTATTTACAATTAATGTTCATGCACCACTGATAAGCTACTTATTTCCTTAAAATTTTACGACAAAATAATTCTTGTGTGTAACTTTCCACCAAAATAGTTCAGGACTGTCAGCTAACTCCTAATTATCCATAAATCAGTTTTCCTGCAGTAGTTTTTCTATAATATGACGAACTCACCGAGTCTGGATAAGCAACAGAGATAATAAATATATAAAGGGCCAGTGGCCTGGTTGATACAATACATGGATATTGTTATGAGCCACTGTGTTGTGGGGCCAAGAAACACAGTGAGATACCTCGAGATATCGCAAGATACTGCGAGATACCGTTGAGATACCGCGAGATCCAACCTCCCTGAGCCCAGGGTCCACATTCTCACACCCACCACTATTACCACGTCAGGGGAAACATCCTGTTATTTGAATCAGCTCTTATGCTTGCTACAGAAATTTTAGTTTGTGGCATGACACACACACAGTTAGATGGAGGAGCTGGAGTTGGAGTGACTGAGGGAAGATTAAACCTGTAGAGAACGTAAGACAGCGCCTGGAAGGGGCGCGTCGTGTCCAGTGTGCAGATCCCATCCCAGGCTGCCCCTCTCTGCCAGAACTTCAGATCTGTGAGGGACCTTTAACTAATTTCAATTTTATGAAAATCTGAATTGAATGACCTTTTGATGCAGTAGAAACATTAAAGGAGATTATAGGACCAAATCCTCAGAGCCGCTACTCTCTAAAGTCCCTATTCTTGAAAATGGCAAGCTGCTGGAATTTTGCCAGGAGAACCCCACTGAAGCAAGGGGCATGAATAAATAATAATATCGGGCATCAAATCTGCTTTTGTCTGAGCTCCGAGGGGTAAAGTCAGCAACACTATTACAACAGATTTTATATTTCTTTTTGCTTTAACAAATAATCTTGTTCTTTCCTGTCCCCTTCTTTTCTATTTTTTTCCTTTCATTTTTTAGCTGTCATTGATCTTTTTGTGGTTCTGTTATTTTGAATTGCTCCATTTCCATCTTTGTTGCTATTCATGCTGTCTTGCTCCAGTATATTCCCTTTGATCCTATTTTTTTTTTTTTGGTTCTATTTACTAATTCCTTAGTCATTATCCTCCAAGTTTATTTTGCCACAAAATATTCCTTGTGCTTAATGCTACATTTTCTTACCCTTGCTCTTTCTCCTTTTTATTTTCATCTTAACGTTTTCTTATTGAGGTATACTTTATGCAAGGAGCTGAAGAAATCTTATGTGTTCAACCCTTGTTCTTCATTTCTTGGCCCTTGGCTTGTGCATGGTCACCCTAGCTCAGCACAAGATGTCAATCCTACACCCATAAAAGTTGTTTAAGTTTGAATACTAAAGGTGTAACAAGTCTCAGGAGCTAGAAAACCCTATAAATGTCAGAAAGTAAAACTGCTTCAGGGTGGTCTAGCATGTCTACATGGCCGCAGTACTACGGGTTGCCTCCATTCTTGGGTCTTAGAAAAATAGGCGATTTGTCACCTAACTGTTCGCATTCTATTCAGCATGGCACAAGTAAACGATTTTGTATAATTTCTAAAGATCTTGGCAAAATTGCTAGTGCTTTTTTTTTTTTTAACCTTTCAGAGTTTAAATAACAATTTTGTGCATTGCGGGTGAGACAGATTTCATCTTTAGACGTCTTGGAAGCCTCAATAACACCCTGGGAAAAGCTAGTGTTTACTGCCTTGCTCCCAATTAACCTTGGGATGCTGTGGCATCCCTCTTGCCTGCCAAACAGATTATGGCTTCATGGTGGCATGAGGCTCTGCCAGTGCCAATGTGTTGCGTGGCAAAGTTGAGCTGGCCCAACGGGAGGACCCCTCTCCCCAGCAGCAGACAGTGTGCGCCCGCGCAGCATGGTTTGCCCCGCACGCAGGCCCTGCACCCGCGGCCCAAGGGGCCCGTGCTACTGGAACATCTGTGCACAACAAATGCTTCACAAGATCACAGAAAGCTGCTTTGCTAGGTGTGATGGAGGCTGGTGGTTAGGCTTCTATGAGTGAACAAGGGGATTTTGCTTTTGTTTAGTATTCAAAAATTCTTTCTCAGACATAGGGTGATATCCACAGAGACCTAGAAAGAATATAAACTCATCAACCATAACAGCAGAGGGCATTTAAAACCCAGAATCCCAGAATTGGAGAGCGATTTCCCAGTTGCCTCGTTACCTCCTGCGTGGTGCTGGAGTCTGCAGCCCTCTGTTTGGGCTCCGTGCATGAAACACAGCCTGTGATTGGGAACTTGCTGGACAGCCCTCTCACAGGATTTCCATTCACCAGTCACGGTTGCTAGGATTTTTCTTAGTGTGACTGATTTTTCACCCCAAAGACACCTTAGGACAATGAGCACTGAGACAGGAAGCCTGACATTACTATCTACTGCAGGAGGGAGGAGCAGAAGAAGTACACCTGGCTACCTGGTGCCTCTGTCACTGCAGTGTGTTGATGACAATGTGGTGGGGGCGGCCACACAGTATTCCTGCTTAGGGCCTGTGTTCGCCGTGGTTGGAGTCACCACAATCCTTCCTTCCTAGTTATCTACCCCTCTGAGAACAATAACAGGAAGCTTTCTTTTAGTTCTTCAATGAAGCTTCACCTTCAGAAGACATTTAGGGAATGGTCCTTCTTTTGTCATCTTTCAAAGGAGTTTTATAGGGGTAAAGCTGTCACAGATGTGGCATCATACATTCAGAACAATTCAGACAGCTCTTAATATATTTTTTAGCTGTTAAGCAAAACCCATATTGAAAACCAAATGTTTGCAGAATTCTTGAAACAGAGTCCCTATAACTCGTGATTTGTGGAGTAAAGGAAGAAAAGGCAGAAAGGAGACGTAGGAAGTTGGGAGTTCCCTCTCTTCAATTCCTCTGACACCCTTATTACTTCACAAAACCATCTCTTTAGGAAATTGGGGGAAAGGGCATTCTTCAAGTGCACTGAAGTTTACCACTGTGGATTTCCTGACATCTCTTTTGGCTCACATGGACCAACTTAATTTTTCCTGCACAGTCCTTCAAGTAGAATTAGAGACAGTAATACTATACTATAGCTTCTTGCTATAGTTCTTTAGCAAAACTGACCAAGTTCCTTCCCTGCCGCTGCTTAAGTCGTACATTGGAGTCACCTTTGTGTCTTCTTTCCTTTCCTTCTGTGTACTTTTTTGGGCTATATCCCTCCTTATAAAGTGTGGCATCCATACCTTGGTTCACATATAATGTATGGATTTCCACTGAATGTCCCATCACTGGAGAAGGTACACATATTTCATCCAGGGAGTTTTCAGTTTACCAGGTACAAGTTATGATTTCAGCGCAGTAAGTGCTTGAATCCTAACTTAATAAATCAAGAAACTCTTTCTGTAAGCTATAAATCTCGACAGAATTGCCTTTCAGATTTTTATCCAAATATTTAAAAATCTTCAATGGACCAAGGGCTGATTCTATGCTACAAAAGATCTACTTCGTGACTGATATTAGCAAATTAATGATCCCATGTCCTTAAGATTTTCTAATTTACCTTTAGGTTCTTACATAAACTCCATAGTACTTCATTTCCCCTTTCCCCAAGGAAGTTATCTGAACCATAACTACTGCTGTGCTCAGATATGACTGTGAAGTTCTGAGGGTAAGGATATGTGCTAATCATTTTTGTACTTGTAAGAGCCAGCACATACTCTGAGACCCAGTAGATGGTCAATTAATACTATGAGGATAGGGCCGGGGAGATGGCTCAGTAGAATAAGCACTTGCCTGGCAAACATAAGGGCCTGAGTTCAATCCCCGGTTCTGGAGTTCAATCCCCGGTTCTGAAAAAAATATTATGAGGAGATACTGCTAATATCTATGAGAACTTCTAAGTAACATACAAAAATAATCTGACCCGAGAAATCTCAGGCAGATAAATTTTTATATAGAATTTTAAATTAGTGAACTTATTATTTAAGTATCAAATAAGTATGACAGGCAATATAATCAATGGAAAATGGAGGGAGGTGAGGGAGGAGAGACAGACAGAGAGAGGGAGAGAAACACCACTTGGAGCTGATTACAGTATCAAGTGGCCTTTTTTTTTTTTAATAAAGGGGAATTCAAGGAGATTCATCTTGACCAAAGCAAAATTTTCTTTCATGTAAAAATTGTATAATTTTACATCACAGCAAATGTATAGGAAGAGAAGAGGAAAGAATCTACACTCCATCTATAAAGAAAATGGGAAAAATACACAGGAAGAAAATACAAATTATTAGGGAACCCAAAGTTAAGGATTTTCCTTCATAATTTCCATTTACCTGAAAAATCAGAGTATGGATTTCTTTCTTGGCACTAAGAAGGGGAAGATTTTTGTCACTTGGGTGCTTCTGTAGGAGGGTACATAGTGTGAGGGTCTTTAATCATGGATCTTAGAAATTTCAGTTGGGATAACTACTAAGACCATCTCCACCTCCCTCAGATGAGATAACTGTGAATGGAAGAAGTGAAGTGAATTTCTGAGGCCAGTCAGTGACTGCAGAGCCTATAACCATGGATCCACATCTCAGAGTCTCCTCCCTGGAAGAGGACCTGCACTTCAGCATTTCTCAGAGAAGTGTGGAACTCATGTTCCAGGCTACAATTGTACAAATGTCTTAAAGCCCTTTTTGTTTGGTCAAATTTCACAAAATTTCAGGACTCAGAGCATGCAGGAGAATGGGGTTACATTGAGTGGGAGCTGGTCAGTGACTCTACCACAGATGGCAAACTGATAAATCCAAGCTTCTGCCCTCAACTCTTGAAACCTGGGAAGAGAGTGAGGTGTGAAATGAATGCATAGATAGTTCTCTTGCTTCAATCAATGTTTTCCAGAGATCAACAGATGACCTCATGTTTCCAGGAAAACGTGAGAACCATGGAAGGAAGTACCCAGAATGCCCTGACATGAATGCCAAGATGGTAAAGCAGGAAAGGCGGCCACCTGGGTGCTGGCCTGCAGGAGGGACTTAGTTTGACTTTCAGAGTTTCAAGAAGATGATTTCCTTTAGGACGTGTGGAGCAACACTACTGTCAACCAGACTGGGAATACCGGTGGCCACCCTCCTGTCTGCAGGTCCCTTCCAGAGTCTCGGGCGTGTAGCTCTGAGACCCACACAGGAGCAGCCACACTAAAAAAGTGGCAGAATTCATCTGCCTAAATATCTTAGTCATGAAAGATTGGCATTTACATATTAAAAATTTCTCACATGACCATGTTTCACAGTAGACTGTTGCTTTAGGGTGATAGTAAAAATAGATGATTGACATTAAACATTCTTTTTCATTAAATAAAGGGATGCTAAAATCTGTTTTGTCTACTTTTGCTAGTGCAGATTCACTCGGCTTCTTTCCTGGTTCTTTATTACCACCCACAGGCTAAAACTCATACTGTAGAGCTCACTCTGTAATTAAAGGGGGACCTCTTCAGTCACAGATTCGGCAGGGACCGTGCAGGCAGGGCCACCAGCTGTGGGCTTGCTCACCCAGACAGCGACCACGCTCGTGGTGCTCGGAATTTCTCCCAGTCATTCCCATCTTATTAATGCTTCACTGTAGCATAAAGCTTCATTCATTATTCATAATAATCCAGTCAGAGGGCACTTGGAGACCTGATAAATTCTCACCTAAGTGACAACGGCTGACAGGCCGAGGGTTTTATAGCCCTTCTCCTGCCATAGCAAGGAGCTGTGGGCAAAGGTCCAGGATGATCCTCCACTAATGACCAGTGTGATATACGAGCAGCTGCTGATTTTCTGACACCAAGGCTCCTCGATGGAGGCTCCTACCTGCAAGCTGCGAGCCAGAGATGAAGATCTGTCAGACTATAAAATGCAGGAGTGGACCGCAGCGTGGTATATGCTCGGGCACTAACAGGTTAACTCTCTGACTGGGAAACAGAAACATGAAGCCTGAGAAGAAAAGAAGAAAAACCCGAGCCCCAGGACAGAATAGGTGTAAATCTGGGATGGTGTCAATGGACTCCGCCAGCGGAGGCTCTTGGCTCTGCTGACTCTACTTTGGGGTGCCCAGAGGGCAGAGTGGTCATGACTGTTTATGTTCTGGCACACTGGTTTATAAAAATCAATAATCAAATTTAGACGAACATTAATTGCAATCTTCATAAAGGCTTAAAACTTCAGAATATGTTGTTAGTTTTTGCATCCTTTTTTCGATGCCCCACAGGATATGAATAAAAGCTATTTTCTTTTGTTCAAACAGGACCAGTTGAGGGCTGGGGCGATAACTCAGTAGAATAAGCACTTGCCTTGCAAGCACAAGGTCTTGAGTTCAATTCCCGGTACCGCAAACAGGACCAGTTTTTTAAAAAATGCATATACCTCCCTGGAAATGTACATGACCTGTCCCATCCCAATTCTGTCCTTAATTTCTGCTCCTTCTCTTTTCCCTCTTCCATCTTTTGATCCCCTTTACCTTTGAGAACCACCTCTCTCCCCACTTCCTCTTAGCTAGCATTTATCTTCACTTTGTGTTTCTCATACCAGGGAAACCATGTCATATTTAACCTTGTGTGTCTGATTCATCTCACTTAATATTAGGGTCTCAAGGTGCACCCATTTTCCTACAAGTGACTTTCCTATATCCTTCTTTATAGCAGTGTAGTACTCCATTGTGTATAAATGCCACATCTCCTTTATCTATCCAACTGTTGATGGACATAAAAAAGGAAGAGAATTAAGAGGTGGATGGAGGGGTGAGAGAGTAAAGGGAATGGGGATAACAAACAATAAAGATCTGCTACATTTGGGTACCAACTTTCCACAAGGAATATAAATACTATGTACTATACATATGCACTAAGAAATTAAGCAACATCAACAAATGCATATACCTTCTCTTCAGTGTTGCAAATTCCAGTTAGGTATAAGTGTAGCTATTAGCATTTTCCTTTGGCTCTTTGGATTAAGAGTGATGGCCACTATCAAGATACTCCAAATTTTCATTTTCACCTTGTGTGCTTCTGAATTTTAAAACATTTATAAACTTTTCTTGACTTAAAAAAGTGGTAGAGGAAAGTAAACCACGGAAAGAGAGTTTCTCTCAGCCTTCTTGCCCTTTGCTCTAACTTCTTGTTCACAAGAAAAAGTGAAAGGATCAGACAGATGTATGTGGAAGGGAAAATGGGCATGCGTCCAAAACCTCCTTTTTTGGGGAGCTGCTGTGTGATTTGCTCTGGGTAGAAAGCTTTGTAAGCCATGCACCTGAGCGATCCCAGGAGCTGGGCAGGCAGCTTCTGTATTGGGAAGCCTAGGATTGCTATGGAACTAAGCAACCTATTCCGACTTAATCTTTGTCTATAATAAAGCTTATAGTTTTGTTTCTTTGCCAATTACTTTCTGCCTACTATTGTGCTGATTGGAATTCAAGTGGAAAAATAATAGTAGCAGTACTTTTTGTTGTTGTTCTCCTCATGACTCCAATGGATCTACTTTAGTACTGGCAATTAGAGAGAATGGGTGAGGCACAGGCAGAGAATGGGGATCTAATTCTGTGCACCTAGTTGACAACTCCGTTTTGCTGCCTTAGAGGCAGCCTCCTCTTCCTAATATTTCAGAGACATGTGTGCTCAGATTTGAATGTTACTTAAACTAAAGGCATTGATACTCGCCAGGAAAGCAAGTGGACTTCAAAGGAAAGTTCTCATATTAGGGAAAACAGAAACTTGAAAATCCAAATCCATTCCAAATCCTCTGTGCAGCATTCTGAATGTAAATGTTTCTTCTACTGCTCTATAACTTTTAAATATCAGATACTGTTGATTTCCATTATATTCTTGAATCTATTTGAGCACTAAGGTCTTGTTTTCCTGCTGTATCTTATTTGGCAATAAGAACCAACATGTAAAACAACTTTTTTTTCTTTTACTCTCTTTAAAAAAATAATAATAAAAGAAATAGCTCTAGGGCCATAATAACTACAAAATGACTGAAATTCTTTGGATTATTATTGATTAAATGATCAATTTATTTTTCCCTATGGTTAGCATATGGGTAAACTCAGAAATTTTCATAAATATAAAAATTAGTTTTTATTTCCAGAGGCCAATATTCAAGGAAGGATCTATATATTGTATCTTCTCTTTTTGTTTCCTTTCCTTTTTTGTTTCCTTAATATAGCCTCAAAAAATAAAGATAGATCACTATCAATTCTTTTATTTTTATCAGCTCCAACAAATGAAGATACTCATTGTATTTCCTCTCCTCTTGGATTCGGGATGGCTTTGAACTGTCATGATTACGAAATGGAGTAAAAGAAAGGCCATGCCAACTCTGGAACAAGACCGTAAGCAACTGACAACTATCTCTTCACTTTGAGATGCTCTTTCTGTAAATGCGCTGAGATCTCTGAGCCCTCCCATCCTCTGAGGAAGCTCAGCTCAGCCTGAAGGAGAAGGCACAAGAGGAGGCACTGAGGCAGCAGCCAGGCGAAGGGAGCCTTCTCAGCCTTCCAGGCCCAGCCCATTGACCAGCTGCACACAACAGGATAACTAGCTCCAGACGACAAGCTATGGAGCCAGGCAAAAGGCGCCAGTTATTTTAGTTATCATCATCATTTTAACCAAAGTTTTGATACAGAAAGAGATAACTGAAGCACTGCCTAACTCAGTCTTACTCTGTCTTTAGATCTAACCATGTTCTACCGACTACACAAAATATTCCCTTGGCCAGTCCAGGTGGAGAAACATCTTGGTCCCTTATAAAGCTCTCATTCTTACAGTAAGTATACCTTACCCGACATTATTTTCTACAAAGGCTAATTGCCCTTCTATGCAGTCAAATTTTCAATGACCAAGTTAAACACTTGTTGAAGGCAAGACCTGTTTTCCTTCTTTGTGTACTTTTAAAATCCTAGCTAGTTGCTATGTATTTCTTCTTCTCACAGACTATTACCATTGATCATTGACCTATTTTTTAGAAAATATTAGGAAATATTGGCAGGCTTTTACAATTTTCTTTCATCTAAGAAAGAAAAGGAACTCATTGGTTGCTTATTCAAATAGTAATTAAAGGCTTGTGGATGCAACTCTGGTAACATACCTGCCTTGCAGCAGTGAGGGCCTGGGCTAGATTCACACCGCTGTATGAAACAAATGCTGATTTAAAATACCTTGAGAAGGAGATTATGGGGCCACAGAGGAAAGTGATCGATGATGTAGAGTGTGCCTTAGGAGAGTCA
>NDGN011408761.1:0-18232 GCA_002564285.1 Tympanoctomys barrerae
TATACAGATACAAAATAGTCCTTCATTTGTATCCCCTTTTTTGTTTAGTTTTGTTAGAGATGGTTATTCCATTGTCATCTAAATATTTCAGGTGCATAATATGGGCCATAGAGGAAAGTGATCAATGATGTAGAGTGTGCCTAAGGAGAGTCACATGGAGAAAATCATTCTCTCAGGTTTGTACAGAGAGCAAATTGGTCGAGCAATGGCCATGACTCATCCACATGGCTGTCACTGACAAGGATCTACAAACTGCAGTACAGGATTTCAGCATAAATCCTGAGGGGATTTGACTGACCTTGTCAGATACAGAAGTTACATTTCTTGTTNNATAGGTCTTGCTTTATCTTGGTCTTAACCATCCAGCAGAAAAGTATAATTACAAGGTTTAAAAAGTAAAGCCATATTAATAGACTGAGCTGTAAAAGGCTCAAATCAACAACTGCTGACATTGCCAGTCTCACAGAAAACCCGCTCCTATTATGGACTACTGGACTATATTGGATTATTTTGCCAAATTGGTCCTTTCTAAGGGCTCTGTGGGGAATGTTCCATGCCTGCATCCTGGCCTTTAGGAATGCAGACTCCTTAACATCCTTTGGCTTAAGATCCCTCCAGTGTCTGCTTCTGTCTTCACATGTCATTCTGCCTGCATGCCTTTGCCTTGTGTTTGTCCCAATTTTTCTCTTGTTGTATAGACAAAGTCATATTGGACTCATTTGAGCATGATGTCTGAAAAGATCATTTTTCTAAAGAAGAGCACAGATGCCAGAGCTAAGACTTCAGCATATTTTGTAGGGAGCATAATTCATTCTATCATATAGATAAGTTAATCAGTCATGTGGCATACTGGAATGGGAGAGTATGTGCACAATATCTTTACTCTATCCAGGGCAGCCTGGTTATGTTCAATTTTACTAGACATCTTACAGTGAAGCGCAGTTTCACAAAGTGGGTTCTGTAAAGTGCTGGCCTGACAGACACTGGAAGAGAAAAATTTCCTATAATCAAGTAACTGTTTTATGTGATATCGGTAGTCTCTGTGTGTGCTTTACAGTATTCGCTGACACATAAAGTATTCTTAGAATTCTTACAGTACATTTATCATTTTTCAGATATGATTCTTTTAACCTTGAAACTTGTCTATTGTTTGGAAAACACTTGGTGAAGTACTGCAATAGAAACATAAATTGGGGGGATACATTTTAAAAAGAATAAGTAAAGTGGTAAATTGACTTTAATGTTGAAATTTCCATGTTGATTTCTTATTATAGATAGGTGGTCAATAAGAATACAGACACACTTTGCAGTATAACTACTATGGCTGGAGAGCAGAAATCCCAAAACCTATATTGAAAATCCAATGAGATTAATAATTAAAATTTAATAAGCAAGCAATAAAAACATGAAACTACATGTAGTGATGTAGAAATATGCACTCATTAGAGGAAGTACAGGATTAATATAGAGAGCTTTTTCCTCAATAGGAATTGTTTTCAGTACTACCACAATTTTCAGATCATTTCCTGGTCACTTTCTACCAATACCTCTGCTATCACTGACTGCAGGACCTAAAAGACATATTGAACACTCCTCCTATGGAGGAGTCCTGCTCGAGAGAAAAGGAGACATACTGACAGGGAGGAAATCAAAAAGGTGAAGAAATAAATTGTTGATGGCTGTCCTCAAAGCCTAGGCCATGAGCAAAAAGGCAATAACAATGCTGTGAAAAATAAAAGACTTTGCTGGGTGGAGAGACTTGCCAGTATCCCCTCTGTTGCCTGAGATAAGTTGAGTAAAATGAAAAGGGATTTTCCTGGAAGGTTCTACGATCCCTTCAGAAATGATCTCCATTGCTTAATGAACCAATGGGAGACGTGCTAGTAAATAACTGGAAGTGTTCATAAAGTTTCTGCCGCTCTAACACATACTTGAGACATTCACTTATAAAGAGAAGAGATTTGTATTTTGGGTATAGGTTGGCAAACACAACTCATGACACCTTGGCCATGCTGCCTTGGAGCCTGTGGCAAGAAGGCTCAGAGTGGTGACAGAATGACTGAGCAAAGCTGCTCAACGTCTAGCAAGTCACAGAGTGAAGACAGCAGAAGGGAAAAGAGTCAGGTTTGCTACAATCTTCTCAGGGTCCCTGGCCAATAGACAGATGTACTACTGGACCTCCCTTTTAAAGCTTTTACCACATCTCTGTCATGCCCTTTGAGGACCAAGCTTTGACTATATGGGCCTTTTGGCGACACACAGGCTGAAGCTATAGAAATGCATATAAAAAGTCATTTAGAAAAATTTGAGGCTCTTATATGTATCCCTTATTACTATTATTGGGTCTCAAAGCAATACTCCAAAATGAAGTCTTCAAACACTAAGCATCTCTTGGACTTTCTTCCATTTTCCTGTAAGTCTGCATTTTTTCCAAAGATAAGCCATATAAACTAGAGTTCATCTTCCTAAGCTCAGTCAGAAACCAGAACTTCCTTCCTCAAAAGCCAGCTACATAATCACTGCTCTGCTTTCTTTTTAACAGCTCCCCATTTAGAACCAAAAACCCAGTGCTAGAGGGCTCGTGGACTGCACAGAGGAAGTAGAAGTGCTGCAAATGCGGGCCAAAGAGGAATCTGAGCAGCCAGGCTGTGCTAGGTTTCCCTCTCTTTCCAGTTCCCTTCAATGACACCTTTGTCATCCAATCATCACCTTACTGCTTTCTGTGCTTCACTGAGCCCAAGCATAGGTGAAAAAAAAAAAAAAAGATAGTTCATCCTGTCTCTGGTCCTCAGTGCCATAAATATCTCTTAGCAAATGCATTCGTTATTCTTTAGTTATCCCATCTTTTGTTCCAGGGTAATGACCACTAGCCTTTAATATGGACAGGAGAGATCAGCGTCTTCTCCGTCCCACACTTTGGAGGTCCTGGGAATATTTGGGCAAAGACATCCTCGGCTTATTCACAAGTATCCCAAATGCTGACAATTGGGTCAGAATTTAGTTTTTCTGAGATTAAATCACCAATCTTATAAATATTTCTTCTGCATACAATTCTACCTTCAGTTTTCTCTATGTCTACAAATTCACTGTGTGAAATTGATTCTAAAAAGAGAGAAGGAAAATTATCCAGCCAAATGACAAGTAAGAGTTTCACATACTAGAGCCATGCTCTGAAAGCAGAAACCAGATCACCACAATTTGAATTCTTATTCATCCTCCTTTATAGAGGCACTTTCAAGTCTCAAGAATAATGGTAGCCAAATCCCATTTTTAAATCCACTTCAACACTAAATTTTCCTTTTATGGATGACTAATTCTCAAGTAGTCATTTACTAAACCCTTATTTTGAGGATAATAAAAACCTTGTTGTTGGTGTCTTGAAAATCTAACCTCCTATTCAAGCAGACGGTTAAAGTTATAGATAATGAAACACTACCATTCGGGTTTTATATATTCCTCATCCATTTCCCCAGATAACCTAGGGCATGAACTACATTTTCAAAGAAAAGAAATCATTAAAAAGACTGATAATTATCCAGAAGCTTACCACTTTTACCAGTCTCTGAAGAAAATCCCATTATATCGGGCTGTGTCCCGTTTCCCCAAATAAAATAAGACCATACACCAGAGGCTTATCAGAGCTTATCATTTTTAGGCCATTAATTAAGCAAATTCTACTCTGGGTGAAAATGTTTCCCAGAAATCTCTCTTGGATTGACATTTATTTTGTGTTAACCATTCTGCCTGGCAAGGCTCCACATCACATCTAGAGGCCATTTAAACAATATTAAGATAACAACATTAATTCACTGTTCTTCCGTTAATCATATAGAGGCAGATCAGCTTGTTATAAATAATGATCTTTCCTTGCCTGAAGCTCCACTCTTAGCCCTTGTGCTGATGCAAATCCCTCTGCCTTTGTACTAGCTGCAGTGTCACAGTATTTAATGCTGTCTTCTTCTTTCCTCAGGCTTCAGTGCTGCTGGAGGGAGGGAAGAAGGGTCTCAAGTTTAGATTTGTTTCCTGAAAACAATGTGAACAGGAGGACATGACCTTTCTTTATTTGTTCTGATTGAAAGCATTATTTTTTTTTCTTTTCTGGTGATAATTACTGGAACTGGGACTCAAATTAGGCAATGTGTCTGAACGATGGTATGTCATAACTTCTCCTTATCAAAAAGTAAGTGGGTTGGAAAGTCAGGAAGTTTTCTCAAGATTTTGTTCATTTTCCCCAGTCACTACAGAGTTGTTTAACTGCTCTGTTCCCAAAAACCGTGGCTAAAAGACTGTCGACATTGCTGTATGTGGAGTGTGAATTTCGCAAGTGGGGGAAGAAGGCAGGCAAATTTGCAATTAGATTCTAGCAGCTAGAGATGTTTCTGAACTTGCTTATATAATTAGGCATGTCTTTAAACAACTTTTTGCATCCCCTGGGGTTTTTCAGGAATTTAGGAGGTGATATTTCAGGAAGTGGGGCCGCTGGAGCCGTTTATTGCTAGCTACTTGACCATCCATCAAAATCAGTCGAGTACTAAGCATCTTCTCACTTCAAAACAGTACAGTTGTAATCCGCAGAACTAAATCATCAGCATATGCCCGTCTCGCGTTCTTACTTCGCTTGCTCTGCATCATCAGCCTTGCATGTCAGCAGCAGTGGCTGTGCGCCAACAAGGCGGTGGGCTTCATTCTCAGTTTTAGAGACTGCTCACGCTCATGGATACTAAAGAACGTGGTAGCCTCATTCCCCAGGCTTCCCGGAGTTCTTGAAGTGAAGGGAGAAGGAAACTGTTTAGTAGATAGACATGGAGCAAACACTTGGAGGCTAAAGGGAAAACGGCACTCTTAGGGACCAGTGTGTAACTGCTGGACCACAGAAAAACAAGGCAGGGTACTGCTGGACAGGGAAGCTCCGGACTCTCAATAAAGAGAAAGTTACTTCCCTTGGTTGTTCATTTTAAAGCTATGGAAAAGCTGCTGCTAACTTTTCTAACTAGCCTCGGATATACTGACTACAAAAAATATTTTTATCAGTTACATTGCATAATTCGATCTGTACTTCAGTGTCTGTATTCCTTAATGTATTAATGAAAAATTTAAAGTTTCACTACCACAGATTCACCTATTTGCGATATTAGTACTGCTAATGCTTTGGACATAAACTGGCTGTCTTTGATGTATTATTGCAGTGTAATTTTTTTTAATATTCTGTCTATTGCTACAAAGTTAAGATCAGATAGTGAAAAAGTGGGTAGAGAATCAGAGAAGAATATTGTAGGAGAAATGTTGCACCCAAAGGAAGGGAACCACTGTGTGGTACCTGGAAGAAGGCCACCGTGGGAGTGAGAAATCGGGCTTAGTGGGAAGAGCGTTGTGTTATACAAACAGCACAGTGTTAGAAATGGCTCGGACCTTTCATGAGAGTCAACTATTTTATTTTATAAATTATGACAGCCAATTTTTAAACCGTCACGCTAAAAAATAAATCATGTAAACTTACAATTAAATAAACTATATTAAAAGCAAAAGTGATAAGACTT
This sequence comes from Tympanoctomys barrerae, assembly GCA_002564285.1. Lineage (NCBI taxonomy): Eukaryota > Metazoa > Chordata > Mammalia > Rodentia > Octodontidae > Tympanoctomys > Tympanoctomys barrerae. The sequence continues at coordinate 5,538 of NDGN011408761.1, forward strand.
TGACTTTCTAATTATATTATTACATATTTATTTATTATATTTCAATGGAAGTTCAGACTACTAAAACTGCATGTTAGTGTGAATAACTAGCTTCCAAATGCTACTCTAAAAATAAAGAAATGTTACTGATTATACTGAAGAGCAACAATGAACTATTTCTGGAAATGGATTTTCATTACATTTAGCAATCACTCTCATATTTCTCTATACTAATTATACTGTAAATATCATATTTATTATAATACTGTGGTATTTCTCCTGTAAATCAAGCCCCAAACTTCTGGTGGTTGACACCTCAGTGGCAAAATGAAACTGGCCATCTTGGAAGTGTTTGTGTCATGAAAACTGATAAACACAGTGGCCCAGGGCATAGTTTATTATTTTGTTAATTGTCCATTGTTGACTTTAGAAATTAATGGATAAAAATATAGATTGAATTTAAAAGTCTACCATATTGTAAATGCTTCAAAAATATTGAAGAAATAGTACTCCATACTTTAACAACACTCCTATTTAATGCAGTAAGTCATGAACAAACAAAGTTAACTTTGTTTGATCCTAACTACTACAAAGTTAAGATCACATGATGAAAATGATGATCTACACTTTTATGATAGAATGATCAGTCAACATTTCACTTGACTTATGCTGCTTTATCAGTTGCATTCTTGGATTGTTTACAAATACAGTGTGATAAAAATCCACTCAAAGATTTTCTGATAATCAACTTGTTGTAGGGAAATTACATTAAATACTATTGTGCAATTTTCATTGTTTACTATTTTGTCTTGTACATGTTTAATATCAGTAATGTCCAAACTGAGTATGCATTTTTTCTATGAAGTTGATCATGAAACATTTACAATCAGACTGATGGATTACTGTCCAGAGATTATCCTCTTCACAATTTTGTCTATCTCAAACCTTTGAGGAATCATGCATATTATTATTTTATGAACAATTTCACATCGTTAATGCTTTAACATATATATCATGGAAAGTAGTTGTCTGACTTTCCCAAGTCTATTTTAACTATCATAGCAGTTTTTGAAGACATAGAAAAGAAGTTGGACATGAGCTCAGGAGAAGATTTGTTCACTTGACATGACTCGCTAGCAGATTTTTTGTGTTATTCAGAACATTTATATATGGCCTAGTTTGTGAAATGCTTCTTCGAGAAAAATATGCCAAAAAATCGTGAAGGCAACAGCAATGGATTTTTGCAAATGATTTGTTCCTGATTTATAACTTTCTCTTCGCACCAACATTGTGAGCCAATGTATTGAAATGAGAAATGTGTTAGGTGTGAGATCCAACTATACGTGAAGATAGGATATATGCATGGTGGGCTGAGCTTTGATGTTTACAGCAAAATGAACTTTATTTCCACAAATAATGTATGACTAGGACCTGCTATTGATCAGTAACTTGTTTTTAATTATGTTCAAGGTTAATGGAAAGTGAAGGTCATGTGTTGCAAAGTAGCCTGAGATTATTTGCTTTGATTACTTATAAGTTTGACACAATAGCTTCCACTGGACTGCCAATGTACAGGCTATTCTGTCATTCATGTAGGAAAAATCAGCAATAATTGTCTATAGAATTCCTACCTGTGTGTGTGTGTGTGTGTGTGTGTGTGTGTGTGTGTGTGTGTGTGTGTATTGTGAAATACTAAGGAGGGTTTTTCCATAATTCTTTTTTTCATCAAAGTAATGTATAAAGTTTACCTTGTTAAATTTTTTAAAGAGCTGCCAGGTGTGGTGGTGCACACCTGTAATCCCAGCACTGGGGAGATTGAGACAGGAAGATCCTTGTAAATTCGAGACCAGCCTGACCTACAAAGTGAGCTCAAGTCTAGCCTGAACTGCATAGCAAGACCCTGTCTCAAAAAAAATGTATATAAAATAAATATTTTTAAAGAGTCAAATCATGCTTTCTTTTTTAAAAAATATTTTTTTATTTATTTGTTTATTTATTTGGTACAGGATCTCACTATGCAGCTAGGACTTGTACAGCCTGGAGTCCTGGGATCAAACCCGGGTCTCTGTGCTTGCCATGCAGGCACTTAGAACGCTGAACTAGCTCCCCATCCTCAAATTATACTTTCTATTGACTACTTAGTGCTTAGTTATTCACAAGGTTAGACACACAGTAGGTGTTCAAAATATATTTGCTACAAGAAAGACAAAAAAAAAAAAAGAAAGAAACCAAAAGGAAGGTGATTAGAATGGCCTGAGGGCATTGAGTTGTAGACCATGAATTTAAAAACATACATACGGAGCATAATCTGACTAACAAAATCAAATCACAGTACTGTAATAAACTCCTTATGCAGTATATTGAGGGTGATATAAAAGTTACCACAGACTAGGAGGACTGAACAACAGAAATATATTTTCCTTTAGTTCTCTTAGAAGTCCAAGCTTTAGGAGTTACGTATTTTCTGAGCCCACCTTTCTTAACTTCCCTTAGCAAGTTCTTTCCTTAGTATACTCCTTGCCCAGACCTGTGATCTCTCTATTCCTCCTCCTTTATTCCCCACCCACATTCTTTGTCTTTTATATAGTCCTGTCCTTGCATCTGAGACTCATTCCCTTAAATTGCCTGTTCTCCTGCCTGTACATCTGATATTGCTGGACTTATATGCAGGAAACCTGAGGCCCAGCTGCTGGTTTCTTTCACACCAGCCATATTCAATTAGAGTTCACCCTAATGACTTGGTTTAAATTTGATCATTGTCTTAAACACGTTTTTCTTAAATTTTGAAGAACTGGGTATTAGGGCTTCAACATATGAATTTGGAAGACACAATCCAGTCCATAAGACATTCTTTCTAGTCTGGCTTTTAAAAAAACTGATCTCAACTAAATGTGTTTAGTTGAAATAATTTGTCATGGAATAAATTTTGCAAACATTAATATAACAAATATTACTGTTGTATATATTCACCTTTTTCTCCATTAGGTGATATAAATTATTTTTAGTATTGATTTTCAACTGTGTAATACGTATTGATACTAGTAACTTTATTTTACTTTTTTGTCTAGATATTTTTGATGTGATTGAATGGAGTTGTAAGTGATGTGGTCAGTGTATTTTTCATGAAAAAGCATCAAGATGTGCTTAACGGAACTAAAAAGAAAATCATTTCTTCTCTAGAATGAATGTTTGTGTAAGAAATAAATTGCTTAAAACTTATACAAAGAGACATTCATTCATAGGCTTTCAATGAAGTAATATCAGGCTTGAAGGTTATTTATTTGAGCCCAGTACTTCTCATTGTATGCTTTACCACTATAAAATAGACTTTATTACTGTAAAAATGGAAGCAACTAAATGATATGACAACTTTAAAAAAACAAAATAAAAATAAATAGAACAGACTCTGTTTTGGCATTGAACATGGAGATTGCAAGGACAGGATATGTGTCCTATGTGATGCTCAGAAAATATAGTACATCTAAGTCTGTGGCAAAAGTGACCTTTCCAAAATCTTCCTTGGCATATGGGAAGTGTAATTTTCTATTCAGCACTAACAGTTGCAGAAAATATCCCCAGACTTTACCTGTATATTTATGGTGGCAGAACCCACAGGATTATGTAACAGGGCTGTGGTAGGCAGCCAGAGTCAAATAACTACTTTAGCCAATTTTGTGTAATGGGGCCTGGCTTCAGGCCTATAACTCTAGAGGGTCTTACTCTAGCTAAAAAGGTGTCAGGCCTTTAATGATGCCTCAGACCTAAGAATAAAGAGGAAACTCAAACAGAACTTACAAAATTCTGCATAACTATGACACCATTCAAGCAGGGCTTTAAAAAGAAAAACAGATATTAGTCAATATTGTCTAATAAGGCTTATATAGTAAATATTTTCATATCTGCAGGACACACATATACATCTCCAGTCAACATTCTTCTTTGTTTTCTTGCATACCTAAAAATGTACATTTAATGTTATCTCAAGAAATATACAAACCATGCCTCACTGAAGATTAAACTTTGAGGCCCTAGTTTTGTCCTCCCAGTAGCTGAGTGAACAAATATAACAGGTCTAAATGTGCTCCCTTGTAATAACACCTAAAACATTTCATATATGGACAGAACATGCTTCACAGGAAGCCAACCTATTTGGAGAGCCCCCATCATAACAAGCTATAACAATGTAGAAACTTACAGATCATATCACCTGTTTCATCTGACCAAATTATTTGGTACAATTTTATAAAACTTACATAAGTATAATTTTGCTGTGTAGATGTTTATTTCTTTAGGTTAAAAAAAAAACCTTAATTTTATTATTTAAAAAAATTCAAATTCCAGGGAAAGATAACATCAGTCATTTATATCTGAAAGTTACATATCTTGATTCTCATCAGGCCATTAGTTAGAGGAAAGCTTGGAAGGAATGAAGACAATCTACCAATCAGAAGGCTCACACTCAGAAATGCTTTTGCAAATTGTAATTTCTCTAGAGCATACCTTGCTCATTTTCCAGGTATTGTCAATGTCTGTCCTTTTTAAGATACATTAGGTGTTTTTTTTGTATTTTTTGGCTTGAAGTTTGTTTTTGTCTTGATACCATTTCATTCTGAGAATTCAAGGATGAAGGCACTTTTTTTTTAACTTGTTTAAAAAGTTAAGAAGATATAATGTAAACACCTTCCTGGAACATTGATTCTGAAGGCGCTCTCCTTACATAATTGTGTTTTAGAATCTATAATGACAACTATTGGTCAGAATTTTGATTCTAGCCCTTATTCTAAAAAATATTTAACTGGAGAGCTATATTAAAATTACATTTTAGAATTATATTCTTAAATGAGATTTGAGGATAGAACTTTAAGTGGGTCTTTAGAAAATCTCTTTAAATGACGATGGTATGCACAATGACAGACATAAAGTAACGACCAAGTAAAATGTCAGCTTTTAGCATTTTACTTAAAAGCCTCAGATATCATGACCTTTTGAAGCAGCACTGTTTAGTGTTCAGTTATGATACTGTAACATGGATATATTAGCTAACAAATGTACCAGTCCACTAAAAGATGTGAGCTGAATCCTAAAGATTCCGTTATAATTTTTTGAGATAGGAAAATTTACTCTACTCCTATATCCTGATGCAAGATATGGACTGGTCATTAAACAGTAAATTATGATTTATCCCCATGGAGACAGAATTCCAAAGAGAAAGAATACTTTTTGTGTGGAGTCTAGGATTGAGTTGAGGACTAGTAATTATACTTACACACACACATACACACACACACACACACACACACACACACACACCCCTCATGGTATTGCTCTCCTTCTGCATCCCTGGGACCAAACATATGACTTGAAGAACTCACAGAAACAAAGGTTTACCTGGCTCATGGCTTCGGAGGGTACAGTTCACGGCTGGCTCAATTGAAGGAAGAAGTGTCATGTCAGAGGAGCTTGGAGAGCAAAGATGCCTAGCACACAATGACTGGCAAATACAGCAAGGGAGCAGAGCACGGAGGGCAGAGACCAGACACAGACAAAATCATCACACCCCCATGACCCACCCAGACACACCTGGAAGGATAATTTAAGCTTAACTGTCATATAGACACAGATATAGATATAGTTATTTCTTCAGTTTATTTTTTTATTTTTAATTTTGTTTTCTTTTTGAGGTACTGGGTATTGAACTCAGGACCTTAAGTTTGTCAGGCAAACACTTATTCTACTGAGCTATCTCCCCAGCTCTTGAGATTATTTTCGATGATCATAATTTTGCCAAGGAATCAGTTATATCTGTTTGTTAGGAAGTCATAGGTATCTGTAGAAGATCACGTGCTCATGTTTTATCTTCTGAAATGCCTAAATGATATCCTTAGCTTTTATTTATAAAATTTACTTGATTGAGTCAAATACTGTTTTTTCATTCCCCTTAGGTATTTAAAAGCAACACAGATTTTCAATACAGACTGATCACAAGTCATAGAAATCAGTCTAGATTATTTTATGTTTTTTAGAAAAATAAACCACATTTTGAAATTTATTTACCATAATTAGGGAAATTTAAATTTCACAATGTTTTTCAAAATAATAAAAGCCAAGGAGATAATCAATATTCAGTACACAGAAGTTTCTTACCAAACAGTTATTGATATGTTACACATGCTAAAACTTACAAGTAGTGTATTAATATTAAACAGCTAATAATAAGCAATGTCAAACTTTGTCATAATCTGTACATATTTCTGGAGCTATCTCTAGATTGAATACAAGGAGTATTTTTTAAAAAATAAAAGAAGTTAAGATGAAAATATTCATAGGTGTAAGGTCAGGATATTATTATTCCTTTGAAGTGGGCCATACTAGGAACAAGCAATACAATCAGGAAGGTGGAGGTGAATGGGTCCAGACCAGAACCCAGACGTATTGTGTGAAGGGACAGCTTCGGATGGAGTTGAGTGAAAGAAATTGCTTCTTGGCCTTTTGGCTATGATCAGGTTCAGAAGGATATAATATCTGGGGACCACCTACTGTATGAAAATGAAGAAACAGATTTAAGAAATATATCAGTGTATTACTGAGCATGACCACCCTTTTAATATACTGAGAAGATCATGAAATATGTCAGTTATTTTCAAAATATCTTTGTCTATTTGTCTTGAGCCAACAGAGGAGAGTCCATAAATAAATACATGTGAAATTTTGTTTTGGAAGGCACTTTGAAGTTGCAATATCCATTGGTACTTGAGGTAAAAAAAACAACACCCAAAGGCATATTTTCATAGTGATGCTGTATCACTCGACCTACGGCATGTAGGGAAAGGCATTCACCCTCCTCATTGTTATGTATTTTGGAATATTGCTGCACACTTCACGGTTCCTTCTAAAATGGAAAGCTGGAAATTTGATTTTAACTCAACTTCCCTAGGCCCAAACTTTCTTAGATTAGAGCCTCTGCTGGCTGACGTAGATCATGGTAGCTAAATTTAGGCAAATTCCAGGTGTTTGCTGCACTCCACCAAGACATTTCCTGAAAATTTGATGGCTTACTTGAATTTTATTTAAACTGTTGACACAGACTGCCTGCTTTAGTATTATGAAAAACTTTGGTGTAATTATCTATGGAGGCCTAAAACAATAATGCTAAGGGGACTGGTTGGTCATAACATAGTATAAGAGAGGTAGCATTACAGGTAAAAATACAAGTAAGTGAAGGCCTGCAGCTCAACATAGGATAGGCTCTGTAGTGTGAAATTTCCCTGTTCTTTGTTCTTATTTCAACCTATTTCACCAAATAAGAACTTTGCCTATATTTATACATTGGATGCATAATCTAAGACCAACCAAACCTGGTACTGACAGTTTACATGATGGAGTCATTTTAACAGAGGAAATCAATCATAGGAAGGCACAACAGTTTGTGGAAACATTTACATGACAAGAACCATATCATAATCATTAAAATAGGCAGCTAAATTATAATGGGGTTTTAAATGATACTTGGGTAGACAAAGTAATTTTCAAATGTATCTTTATTCCAAGAACTGCTTGGATCCTCATTACTGTGAAGCTGATCAGTATTGAGTCAGAAAATAGGGAAAACATTGAGCTACTCTGGAAATAAAATTAAGACTAAATTACAGAGATGATATTCAAAATAGGAAGATGGGCCTAAAGTATCTGAAGGTACAGGTGATTTTGTTTCTTACTATTGCACCACTGGAAAAAAAAAGAGGTCTATGTCTTATACAGGTGCTCATTGTTAGATCCTATCAAGCTAAAGGTGAGATTTGTGCAAACTCAGAGCTTCAGGGCACAGTCACTTGGATCCAAGATAGGAACAGCATGGTTGACAAGAGGGGGATGAGCAAGCAGAGCAAGAGAAAACCTTCACCATGGACTTTCTCTGGTAAGACCTCACCTCCCACCAGCCAGCTATGCACAATTTGGGAGACTATTCCCTTGATGAATATAGTGACCATATGATCCAACCTCCTTCCAAACACATGAGGCTGTGGCATTATGGGACATTCAGTATGAACCCTAACTTTCCTGATAAATGTGGATAATTGAACACCTTAGTGTTAATCAGAAACTCATTCAGGGGCACCAGTCATGTTTGAGGGCCATGGCAACTAATCTGAGACACAAGAGAAACTATTCGCATTGCGGACCTTCCCCACCATGTTTCAGTATCTTGTAAGACCAGGAATGGTTTTGCAGGTGGAACATCAAGTTGCTGCCTTCATCTATCAAGATAAGAATCCAATGATTATTTTATTTAAATTGAGCAACTCTGTAGTTAGATATTGTTGTAGGCAGCACACTCGGTTAAGTTTCCAGTCTATGGAACGTTAGTCACGGGTTCAGCCTTGAGTCTAATATGGAGGCTGAGTGTGCAGGGCACACAGAGAACACATTCTTTCAGCACCCCTATTCATCTTCAATCCTGATGCTGTGTGATGCTCACCTACATCAGTCACTATTTACTATGTGCTTTATTCAATTGTACAACCATAATTGAATCTAACACCAAGCACTTCAGGAAATAAAAAAAAAAATGGCACCTTCCTTTGTGGAGCACAACAAATCTCCTAACAAGTGTTCTCAACTTTGTGTTACTAGATTCACCACGCTGAGTTAGGTCCTTATGCCGGATGGATGTCTAACTGATCTGGAGACAGATTTAGACACTTAATTATTAAAAAACAAAACAAAACAAAACAAAAAACTTTCCAGGTGATTCCTAGGTACAAGCAAATTTTCTCTAAGCAAAATGCTTAAATGGAAGTGAATTTGGGGGTTCAGTGGGGGGTTAGGTTAGAATGTTGGGTTAGGAGTAGTTTGTCATTGAGTATTTACCATTTTTTATTTCTGCTATCTTCACCTATTTACTTTTGCTTTTCTTTGATTTTGATCAAATTTCTCAGAGACACAGGAAACTAGAAATGTTATAAGAGACTGAGCTGCACTGGAATGAATAAAATCCCTTGCTTGAAAGAAGCTATAAAGAATGAATTAAAAGTTGGAGGAAAAATAGAAAATGCTATCAGCAAATTGTCTCAGGGTAGCAAGCTAGAAGAAATTTAGGTAGAAAGTGGAAGATTATCTGGAGATATCTCTCAGCATATAAATTAGAAGATCAGGAAGTCAAATTTCAAAAGGGTTTACTTTGTCTTGTAAAATGAAATTTTCTTTCATATTCTTTCAGAAATCAAGAAAATAATTAAATTACTTCTTGAGTGTTTTTGACTGTCTGGTGTGTTAATAAGTGTAACACACCTGAAAGGGATACATAACATAGTTCAACTTTTCTGTAGATGCAATCTATAATTATGTAGATTACATCTTTGTAACATTTATTCCTGGGTCAGACTGTATGTAGTATAAAATAGAAGATTTAAATTAACTGTCAAGAATGAATCTATCCACAAATTTTGATTGTAATAGCTGTGAACTTATCCTAAACAAAAGGTTTAAACAAGAATTCAATTTAAATAAAATTTAATGTTTCTGTTCAGAAACATCCTGTTGTGACTGAGCACTGGACTTTTTTTCTCAGAAGGCAGAGTTTCAATCTGGCCTCTTCAAATCTCCTTATCAAAATAATGCAATAGGGAAATCCCTTTCTGAAGTAAAACAAGCACTTGATATTAGATGAAATAGATAACCAACAATTTGAAGAGGGAAATACAATGGCAAAAGGAGAGATGGAATTTTTTCACGAGTTACGTCCCATGCTGCTTTTCAATATCCAGACCAATTTGGCGGCAGCGCGGTAGCTGTGAACCAAGTTATGGGACCATGCGAGCTGCTGATTGCTAAGTGGTGTCGCAGCCCTCAGTGGCGCTGATCTTTGCAAACCACAACTTTCCAAAATTAGAGCACTTGATGGGAAAATTAGAAGAAAAGGGGTAAAACTGAGCAAAATAAAAGCAAGACAATTTTTTTTCCAGCCTTGGTTTCCCTTTGTACTCGAGGGTGCTACAGCAAGAAGGGTAGTTCCTAATGTAGCTATCATATTTGATGTGGTCTGATCCGCTATTTTTCAGTTGAATTGCTGCTTGTGGACTTGTAACCGCTCTTCACCTTCCTGGCTACGTGGTGCACTGCTACTTAAAAGAAATTGTGCTGTGAGATTTTTCGGGTTTCTGCACGTCCCTGTATTACATCTCATTTTATCTTTATTTTTCTCAAGCAACCATATTGCAATCAAATTCAGTATTTTACGCACATACCAAACTACTGTAGGAGACAGATTTTAAAGACATTCGAAGTTAAATAAATAATTACTTTTGTAAATATTTATATATGTGTATGTATTTTGCTTGTCTTATTCAGTGTAACCCTCCACCCTTTGGAAGCATATTCTAGCTTTAAGTTTTCTGTTGAAAAATAAGGTGGAAGAAAACCACAATTCCTCCAATACCAAAATACTATGCCTCTCTTTAAGGAATTTTCTATTTAGAAAATAAAGTATGGAAGATATAAAGGCTTTTTTAAAACTATGTAAGTTTTTCAAAGACATGAGTCCTAAAATAATGCATATATATATATATATTTTTTAATACAGCTAATGATTCATTTCATCTGTTTATCATTTTGTGGTTTTCCTTTATACTTCTTTGGATAGCCTTACCACTGCTAAATCAAGAATAACACAAATACATATTGAGAGCCAGGTATGAATAAGGCACAATTTAGGATAAAATGGCAAAGATAAGCAGTATTCATAGCTGTAGTTTTCCTTTGTGAGGACACTAGCAAGTAAAGTTCGGTGCTGAAGAAAAGTGTATGTAAGTGTAGATAGACTCCAAGCTAGGGCTGAGTTTTAGGGTTAGCGATTGGTGTTCATCATAAAAGTCCTCTCTATGTGTGGGCTGTACTATCTTTTACCAAGTTCAGTGTAATCTGTTTTATTTTGATACAGTTCTATTTGCTTGGAACATTCCCAGATGAGATTATTGGCTTGCATATAAGAAATTTAATAAAAAAAAAAGACAAAGCAAAAAGAAAACTAATTTTGAAACCACAGACACTTGCTTTTGTTATACATGTTATCTTTATTCAGATGGTCATAATTTGAAAGTACTGTGATATATTTCCACTATATTGAAAAACTATTTACAGAAAATCCCTTAATAGACATATAAACAAAAGGCTGGTATGGTGGGCTTAAGGAGATAAATTTATAGTGGAACATGAAATTTTCAGAAATAATCTTCACCAAGTAAACTGTGAGATTTATTTTTTTATTTTCTTATATTGTGTTAATAGCCATCAGTATTACATAATGGCAGCGTTTCTTTTGACACATGCCTTAGGCACATTCGTCGGTTCCAATCCCATCACCCCTCCTCACCTGCACACCTGCATGCCCAATGTACAGCCCCACCTCCAGAAACCTACGGCCTGGTTTTCTGTAATCTCTTATTTATTTCTGTAATATTTGCTTTTTCATGTAAGAGAAAACATGCGAACTTCCAACTTTCTGAGTCTGGCTAATTTCACTTAATGCGGTGCTTTCTATGTCCATCTATATCCTCCTAATATAATCTCACCCTTCTTTCTGGTTATCTTCACTGTGTATCTAAAGCAATTTTTCTGAATCCGTTCACCAGTTGATGTGCTCTTTCCATAACTGACCAATCATGAGCTGTGTTTTTGTAGACATGGGCACGCTGGTGTGATTTTAGCACAATGGCGTTAATTGCTGTAGAAACATGGTAAGGAGTTGAGCTGCATTTCGTGTTTAGCCTTCAACAGTCTCCACCCTGACTTCCGTGGCACTTATGCTGCTTTCATTCTTGCCAACAAGGCAGGCACAGTGTGCTTGCCTCACACTCTTACCACTGTGCAATTATTTTGTGTTTCCTACAGTAGCCAAGCTGAATGAGATGAGATGGAAGCTCAATGTAGTTTATGTATATATATATATTTTTTTAATTTTAAAGAGAAAAAGGAAGCACACCAATAAAACCGAGTTCAAAGACAGGTTAATAGGACAGCTACAATATTGACACATTGCATATTGTTGTATTCTAGTAGCTATGCAGAGTACAGGATATACACATGATATCTTGTACAAACAATATTAACACAAAACTTGGTTTTCAGTAAACTAAGAGAAATTAGCTGTATAAATATCTTAAATATCTTGCATAAATATAATTTTCCCCTATCTTCTTTTCACCTTCCCCTATTACAGTTTATCTTTTCCTTTGAGAAGTTTCTTCCCAATTCACAGCGTGTATTGTCCATTTCAGATCTTATTTACTTGTTTACTTTTTAACATTAGACAATATAATGTTAAGCATATAGTTCTGATTTATTTCATTTTTGAGTATGGTCTTGAGTTGCATCCATTTACTTAGAAAGGCCCCAGTTTTTTCTTCTATATGGTCAAATAGTATTTCATTATGTAAAAAACCACACATATCATTTTCCTTGGTTGATGGGCACCTAAGTGGTCTTTAGATTTTTCCATTTCAACTTGTGCTTCTCTAAACACAGCTGTACATATATCATGGGGTATATATCCAGAAAGGAAATGGCTTGTTTAAATGGGATCTCTAATTCTAGCTTCCTGGGGAGTCTTCAGAATGATTTCCGCAGTGGTTGTACCAGTATGCACTCCCACCAGCAATTGGAGATGAATCCTTAATTTCCTCGCTCCCCTCCAGCATTTGTAATTGCTTGATTTCTTCATG
>NDGN011408766.1:0-13948 GCA_002564285.1 Tympanoctomys barrerae
TCCCGCAGCCCCAGGTCGTCTCACTCACTCGCCGGGCCTGTGCTCTGGGTCTGTTCAGGATCTGTTCAGGATCTGTTCAGGATCGCATGGCCCGGGTCATCTCACTCACCAGGCCTGCGCTCTAGTTCACCAGGCCTGCGCTCTCTGTTCAGCTTTTCATTTAGATCAAAGGTCTGTCTTTATGCTCTAATTTTTTTTTTAAAGAAGATGGGTTTAGAGTTTCAAATATGGATTTTGGTTAAGTAATGAATATTGATTAACTATATTTTGTGACAAGTGGCATCCAGAATGTAGCTATATTTAAACAAAGAACTCTACCTATAAAAATTTTTATAAATCGAATTGAAGAGAAAAAGAACAACATGCAGAAACCTGATGTGATCGGTTGTATGCAATGACAAAAATGGAATGCCATAGTTACCAAGTGATGGAACTTAAGCAGCCAGTCCAGAAGCCTGGTGCAGAACTGGGTGCTGGATTCATCCAGGAAAGGCTTGACCAGGTCGGTGTCTCTGAACTTCAGGGACTGGGAGGAGGGCAGAAGGGAGGCAAAGAGGGGCACCCACAGTTGAGGGGCACATGAAGGACGCCTAGGCTAGATAAAAGTGTTCATCTTGTGGACAGTGAAGTGCAAGGACTAAGATGAAACCATACTCTAGAGAGACACAGAGCCCTAAGTTCCTGCAGGTGAGTTTGTGGTACCAAAAGTAGTCTAGGATTTTAGGAAGACAATTTAAATATGTGACACTTTATTGTATGGAATGTATGATTGATTGATTGATTTTTGGCGGTACCAAGGATTGAACTCAGGACCATGCACTTGTCAGGCAGGTGCTTTATGCCACTGAGCTATCTCCCCGGCTATGTTTTATTTTTTAAAAAGTTTTTGTGAGTAGAAATACTCAGTGAATTAGAGGACCAGCAACTGCCTTCACCTTTCTGTCAGGTCAGCTTTTGGGCCCCCGTCTGCACATGCAGCTTTGGTGTGGTGTAGCACAGGAGGGGACAGATGTTGGCTACAGGTGTAAAACTGGAGACAAGCAGAGGATTGTGCACAGCGTGCTTAGATGCACTGTGATAACCAGTGAAAAAAATCCTGTTTTTATGGAAGTTATTTTTAGGAAAAGAGGAAATGGTTAATTTAGCCTAAGAATGTTTGTAAAGCCATAATTAAATTAAGAGAAAAGGAAGGATGTTGGTAATCAGATTCCTTTTAACTTATGAATTGATAAAAGAGTCTTGGCATGCTTCATAGCTTTATTTTCTAATAAATTTCTTATTATAAAACTCATTTTGGGGGTGGGNGGGATAAGTGGTAGACCACTTGCCTAGCATGTACCAAAGCTCCGGATTCAATCTGCAGGACTGAAAAACACTTTCACTTTTATTAGTAGACATATTTAGATACAAACAGGAATCACCACTGAATAGTTTGGAGCTATAAAAGGAGGACTCCTGTCTGAGAAAACCAGAGTAAAGTGCTTGTCGCTTAGCAGATACTCCGTGCATATTCATGTGAACAAATGCTGTCAGAGCCACAAGCAGGCAGACCCACAATGGCAGTTTTGTGTGCACTGATCTTTATTTTCACCCACAGTTTAACCCTGTGAAAAAACCCACTCATGATAATGAGCAGTGGTGGTTCAGAACCATCTCTCACAGCAGAGCTCTTTGATTTGGGAACTTCTTGAAGGTCAAGGAAAACATATTTTCTAAATATATTTGGCTGCTAAATTATTATACTGTGATTTTTCAGGATGTAGCTTCAAAAGTCATTTCTTTGCTAGGATCTTGTTTCTAGATTTTGAACAGGTCTTCACAGAATTCTTGTGAGTAGAAGCAGGAGAAAGTAATGATCAAGAATAGGACCCAAGCCAGGGATGTAGCTCAGTAGCACAATGCTTACCTGGCAAGTACAAGGTCCTGAGTTTGATTCCAGGCACCAAACAAATAAATAACAAAACCCAAAGAGGAGGATGCAAGTGCAATGTCAGTTGTGCTCTCTTCTGTAGGCACATACCTTGAACTTGACCTGCTCTGCTGTTTTCTATTTACTTAATTTAGACTCTTTGTTTTCTTGCTATGTCTATTCTCTCTGTGTTACTTTTTTCTAACTCAAGTTAGATGCCTTGTTCACTAAATTTTAGCATTCATAAGCATTAGCTGCATTGGGCAGATTTTGATGTGCAGCATTTCTATTATCATTTGTTCTGAATATTTCTAAGCTTCCTAACTGTATGTGTGATCACTTCATTCCTTGAGCATAAACACTCCTTGGCTGCCTGTCACCTCTGGGTCAAGTTCAAGGTTGTGTCCTTTGGTACTTCTCTCCATCTGCTTCCACTCATTTGTACCTTGTGCCTTGGCTAAGGTCAGTGCTTTCCCCTCTCAGAAGTCACCATTATTCTAATAAGCCATGGATGTATCTTGGCTTATGTTCTCCTCTCTGAGCTGCCCACGAGAATTTAATGAGTGGTCTCCCTAGATCTTAACCATCTCCCAGGCTTGGCTTAGGTTTCCTCACCTTCCAGAAAGTGTCTGCACTCTCTGCTCTGTGCTCCCATTTTTCTTATAGTGGCACTGAACTTAGTTACACATCTGTCTTCTATTAGAGTCGAGGAGATATGGCATCTACTTTCTAAATACATATGGCTAAGGCTTTGACCCATAAATATACTTGATAAGTCTGGGTCTGAATCCCAAAGAGCTGCTGACACACATTGCCTGGATGATGAAGAGTTCTCCCACGAACTCCTGTCTTTAGTACTAGACTATGCTCAGTGTGAAGTAGGAAAAATAGTAAGCACCAAACAGCATGCTTAGGCTAGAAAGGAAGGGACTGTTCAGATTGAAATGAGAACTGATCAGTATAATAAGATTTTAGTTCTGAAGCTTCCTGGGAGTGGATTAAAGATGGCTGCTGTTAGGAAAGTAGTTTTTGAGATCAACTCAGCAGAATAATACAGTGAAAGTATAAAGGGTGAAATATGAAATATATGAGATATAGCTAAGAGAACAGGTAGATGGTTATGGCAGCAGTGTAGTTGGGAGCGACAGTGGTCCTACCCTGCAGAGTGAGGCCCAAAAGGAGGTTGGTACAACTGACTTTGTAAAGGGCAAATCTGAGGGCTGGCAGCTGGGTGAATGGGAGTGGTGGGAAGGGGGTAGAGTCCTTGATGTCTCCAAAGTGTTGCGTGATAAGACCGCAAGTCCCTAGGCATGTTGATGGGCCCTTGTCTAGCATAGATCAGCTCTGGGATCCAGCAACTCAAAGATCTCAGGTAAACAGTGGGAAGAGGTACAGTAGTTACTCAGGCTGTTCTGTATGCCTGGTGAATTGGTATTGAGCTAGTGTTGCCAATGGTAGGAGGGCTTTATGCATGCCTTGTAGGTCATACTGTGTTCTTCTGGAAGGTCCAGGGGAAGATGAAGAAAGGAGTTGCCATTCTCATGTGGCTCCTGCCCACTCACTTCAGAGTGGGCAAAGCGTAGTATTTTGTAGGTGATCTAAACTTTCATCTTTCATCAGAGTGTCCCTTTGCTTCAGTTCCACAGCCTACCAGGTCTTCTGGGACCTTCCTGTCCTGTGAATACTGTCCTCCTAACTAGACATGCTGGGAAGATGAAGGTTCACAAAGACTGGGATATCCTGTGACTTTGTTCTCTTTGTTCAAATGGTAAACTAGACTTTACCCCAAAAAAAGAATGGTTGTGGGAAATAATGTGAAATAAACACAGGAACTGTAAGAGAATTTTTAAAACATTAAAATATATGCCTCACGTTCCTGTTTGTACAGTGGGAGCTTGTGATTTCTTAGTCAATCTTACTCTTCTCCTTGGTAGCAGTGTTTCCTGGTCCATGTGACTGTCGAGGTCGGCCCCAGTCTCATTTTTCACAGTGTGCACCTTTTGAAAACAGAGGGAACCCTTGATTAGAGAAAGAGAGTATTTTAAAGTGGTAATGGCCCTCATAAGTGCATAGAAGCTACCAATCTTGGGGCTAGGGAGATGGCTCAGTGGAATAAGTGCTTCCCTGGCAAGCACAAGGGCCTGAGTTCAATCCCCGGTTCTGCAAAAGATAAAGAAGCTGCCAAGCTCTGTGTCACATGTGTCCTGATCTCAAAGAAGCTTGCCTTCTTGCCCTACCCTTCAGAAAATTGTGCCAGACAGTGGACCCCCATGTAATTCTGTATTTTCATTTTCCTACATCTACAAAGTCTCCAACCTTTGAGAGATCAGATTCCCCTCTTGATATTGTAAAGGATGTGGACCCAGGGTTTTTACCTTCTGTCCCACCACCCCTACTTTCTGCACGGTCCTGATTAGCTTCTTTATATTGTTTCAAAAGAATTGTATACAGCAGTCTAAATATTACTGTTTTACAACTCTTAAAGTTATAACAACACAGGAAAAAGGCGCACTCTCAAAAGATTGACACCTTCTGGTCACACTCTGAGGGCTGCTAGTGGTTTCTTTCACAGCCCAGCATGAAACACAACTCTGAAGGTCCCCACAGACTGCAGGGTCCCCAGCTTCTCGGCTGTGCAGGTAAATCAGCACTTCCCATGGCCCATCCCGCTAGCTGGTGTGGTGGTGGGGCAAGACTTACTGTCCCATAGTTGTCTTCTTTCTGGGAAGTGCTTTACTGTTAATGCTGAGTTAGTTGGGGGGATTTGGCAAATCAAGAAGAGTTTAAGAATTAGCCTGTCTTTTCCATGTTGCCTGTCTCACCTTACTGTGCCTCTTCTGGGGCCCAGAGACATAGCTGTGGTGTCTCTATCTACTTTTTCTAGGCATTGGTCTAGCCAGTACTGTCCTTACACTGGGTATGGCCCCAATGAGCAGTTATACTAGATTCATTTTAGGCAACTAATTAATATTTTAAGTCTTTTTTTTTTTTTACTATTTGAAATAATGGTAATATATAATATATACTTACATAAAGTATATAGTGTCAGAATCTTCTGATTCCATAATCTTGCTTGTAATTTACCATTTAGCCTTTACTGATTCTCCTGGAAAATAAAAGGAAATGGAGTGAGGAATACTTAAAAAAATCTGTTTTTAAACCAGGTGTAGTGGAATACAGCTATAATCCCAGCATTCAAGAGACTGAGGCAGGAGGATCACCAAGAGTTTGAAGCTAGCCTGAGCTACATAAGTGAGTTCCAGGCCTATACTACACAGCAAGACCTGGTCTCCAAAAAAATAAGTAAAATGAAATCTGTTTTAAGAGATGTCTGTGGAGTTTTTCTAAGAAAGTTTTCTTATAATTTTTGAAGTCTTAATGATGAGTTCTGCTAAAAATATTTAATATTGATTAGATCACAAATGATCATGCAGCTCTTAATTTAATCAACAGGAGATAGTTATCTTCTTTGGTGTTCTAGAATGTTCTCCTAAACTCAGTTGTTGTTTCCCACGTGCCCTTGCTTTCCAGCTGCCAAGTGCTGAGCTGAATTTCCAACTATAAAGGGGTCAGAGAACAGTATGAATCTAAGGAGCTTAAAGGAACACTTTTGATGTCTTTCATCTTGGAAGTAAAACAGACATGAACTTCCTGATAACTATTAACTTAGGGTACTTTACCTTTCATGTGGAAGTTGCAATAGCATCAGGTTGCCAAAGAGTCTTCAAGCCTAAAGACGTCAGCCAAACCTCCATTGATAACTTCTTAGTTTTTGTCACTTTACCTTCACTGTGCGCTGCGATGAGCTGGAGAAGGAGCCAGTTTTGTGGTGACTGAGGCAAAAATAAAATAAAAAATAAAAACAGCAGCATACCTTCCTGACAAATGCAGGGTCCTGAGTTTGATACCTAGTACCAAAAAACAAAAGAGCAGGAAAGGTCCGAGTATGAGTGTGAGCAAGCATGCGAACGCACAGCTTCATTCTGCTCAGTGATACTGAACATCATTTTAGCACCACAGTACGTTTCAGTACATGTTTCCTTAAAAATTATTCTTACATCTTCACAAGTGGTGAGAATAGGAAGGAGACACAGAAACCAGCACCCCAAAACAAGTCGTCCTCCTGTTTCCTGATTACCCTGGCTGCAACGGTTGAGTCTGTTAATGCAGATGAGTACCGCAAATGCTGACCTTCTGTTTTCAGTGGATAAGGCATTTGAACTGTTTAATCTTGATCATTAGCTTGGACTTAAAGACTGTATAGGTCACTAACCTCATCAGTGGGTTAGCCAACCAGCAAGCTAACCCACTTGGCTATGAGGGGCCAAGTTGGAGGCCTGACCCTGGAGACTAACACAGCCCCCCAGCCCCTGCCCCTGGCTTTCCCACATGCCCTTGCTTTCCAGCTGCCAAGAGGTGAGCAGCTTTCCTCCATCTCCTGCCATGATGTTTCTGCCTTGGAGCCAGGGGGTCACGAGCTGAGACCTCTGACACTATGAGCCAAAGAAACGCCTCTTCTCTTAAATCACAGGTGTCAGGTGTTTCGTCCCAGTAGTAGAAAGCTAGAAAGCTGACCAACACAGCATTGTACTGGCCAGGCTCACTAACTGTTACCATCCCATGCTTGATTTCTCCAGAAGTCCTCTTCTGCTGTAGGATGGGACACTGGCTCCTGCCCCTGTGAACAAGCTAGCACCTGAGCTTTCTGTGGGGATGCCTGTCAACCTCCACAAGTCAGACTCTTTGGAGATGGACTCTGACATGTCACCTAGCTGCAGACTCAGTGACCTGAGCAGAGGAGGGAGTTTGGAGAGCCGGAGCAGCAGTTCTCGGTCCAGAAGTTTCACTCTGGTAAGTGATGGTTTGCTTTAATGCTTTTCTATTATTTGGTTGGTTGATTTTGCCACAACCCTTCCTTCCTTTAAGGAATATCTTACAAAATCATTTGGTGTTAATAATTAGCTTGATGTTTTGGAATACTTCTTTGAAATGGCATTTGTCTTTTAATTAGCTTAAATTTTGCACAAACACTAGCATTGCCTGTAGCAATGGAGAGCATCTCTAGCCATGGCCAATAACATATAAATGAATAAAAGTAATTCACTCAAAAACAGATTAACCGCTTTATAAACGTTTTCTTTCTGTCTATACTAGTGGTGGCAAGAACCATTTAGACACAAGTACCCAAACTGCAACACAAAATCCACTTACTTATCTCAAAATACCAAAACTGTAACTTAACCTAAATGCTGAGGTTTTAGTTTAGAAAAAATAACTCATACATTACCGGCTCTTGTCTTAAAAGAGAAACAAATCGCACACATGCCGTAGGTTCACCACCACTGGTCTAGACCCTCACATAGCATTAACTAGGCAGGAATTTTACAGTCTTTTGTTGTAAAGAGATGACTCTGTAAACCCCTCCCCCCAGGATATTCACCTTCAAGAGAGAGAGACATGGTATTCATAGAAGGTA
The DNA here is from genome assembly GCA_002564285.1 of Tympanoctomys barrerae. Taxonomy (NCBI): domain Eukaryota; kingdom Metazoa; phylum Chordata; class Mammalia; order Rodentia; family Octodontidae; genus Tympanoctomys; species Tympanoctomys barrerae. The sequence goes on from NDGN011408766.1 coordinate 7,386, forward strand.
CTGCAGGAGAAGAGTGACCCTCACACCCCAAAACGGTCTGTGGCACATCTCAGACCACCCTCATCTGTTGGGAGCATTAGTGATGACAATCAGTTCTAGAACTCCTGCTTGGATATTTTCATTTTTAAACCATCATAGCAATATGTTATAAAATTATTTGATTGATTCACCAAAAGAACATTATATAACATTATCCTCTCAGAAGCTAAAACATAGGGGAGATGGCTCAGTGGAATAAGCGCTTCCCTGACAAGCACGCAAGGACCAGAGTTCAATCCCCAGTTCCACCAAAAAAAAAAAAGCTAAAACTACGTAAGAATGGACAGTTTGAAACTAAGTTTTTTTTTGCTAGGTGCAAAAGTATACACCTGTAAATCTCAGCTACTTGGAAGAACAAGAGATAGGAGCATCATAAGTCTGAGGCCAGCCTGGGCAATGTAATGAGACCCTGTCTCAAACATAAAAATAAAACAACTTCTTAATTTTCTAAAGTAATAGAACTTTAAAAGTCATAAGACTATGCAGAGAACACGTAAATTGATATTCCAGTGATTTGTGGCATAGGTTCTCCAAATCATAATTAAAAAGCACACCTGCTGTGACATAAAAAGGTATTTCAGGCCGAGAATGGTGGCGCACTCCTATAATCCCAGCACTTGGGAGGTTGAGACAAAGAAGATCAATGGGAGTTCGAGGTCAGCCTGAGCTACGAAGAGTTCAAGGTCTGGCTGAACTGCAGATTGAAACTGTGTCTCAAAAAAATAAACAAAGAGAGTGAGAGCAAGCAGGCAAGCTATTTCAAAACTTGGGGAGGCTAACTCAGGCACAGCAGTCCAAGAGACTTTTGTACATACCATGATGAAATACAATGGAAAATGCTTGTCAGAAGACCTTGGTATCTAAGTGACTGTGTATAGAGAATTAGGCACAGATATTACAGAGCAGTACACCTGCTGAGACTAACACCTTTGTTGGAAAAGAGGTCCATGCATAAAGTTGCAGCTCCAAAGTTGCAAAGAGAAATGGTTTAGCCTAGGACTTGTTGTCAAGACTTTTTTAATAATATAAGAAATAGTATTAGGTTGAAGATGGGAAAGATTACAGACCTTTCCATTAATAACCGTCAGAAGGTCTGGAGGGTGAAGTGAGGACAGCACTGTGCTTCTTAGCTGCTGTGAAGTTACTATGAGCTTTTGGTGTTAGGAAACATGGGTTTCACTGTGGGCTCAGTGGCTCCAGAGGAGTGTTTCCCCAGACCTAAAGCAAGCCCTTGTACATTTTACAGTTGCTTTCTTCTTTGCTGATCAGTCCATATCCCAAAATGATAGCTAGGCAGTGTCCTGAGATACACTCAGAGTAGTAAGTAGCACAGGGATGTTGCTCTTATGTCCGTCTCTGGCGCACGTGTGATTTCATGAATCTCCCTGTGTGACTGCCGGGGCAGAATGCCATCTCCTGCCAGGATCTTAGATTCTTACTCTGTGTTCCTGAAGTCTGTCCTCCCAGGGCTTACTGGAGCCACCTCTAAAAAACAAATGAAACAAATGCTCCAGCTGGCTGGGAAAAATGAGTAGCTCTTCATACTTAACAGTTAATTCCTAAGGAATTTGACTCAGATATTATGTCTGCTTCTTTGAGGGTAGGTTGGGGACATCTGACCATAATTCCGATTCACTTTTGTCTCAGAGGTAGGCAGAAACCATGGTCCAAGTTCTCTGGGAGATGTAATATTCACTTAACGACCTTAACCACATTCCCCACCCTCCGTGCTCCCTACAGCTGATAAATGCTGTAGCTCTGAGGGTGTCTCCCAAATTGTCCCCTTCCTTCTCCAGGATGCTTCATGTCTGTATATCTTGCCCACTAGACCTAGAATAAGGAGGTAGAACAGGCAGTGGGACTGCTTTCCTCATGGCTAGTCCCAGCAGTGGACTAGGAATTTGATAGCTGTTGGCCCTGTGATTTGAAGGGGAGAAAAGCAGGGGAGTAAGAAAGAAGCCTACATGTCAGTAGGTAACTCTCCCCTTTCAGGGCTGGCTTCATACCCAGCATTGGACGCAGTGCTGGAATAAGAAACTGTCCTGGTTAAAGCAACAATTTTAACATGAGCAAATAGCTCCTGGGAAGGTTTAATTCAGTAAACATTAGTAAAATGTACAAGTGAATAAATCCCACTTTAAGCTTTTTTAGTAACTCAGTTTCTTGATATTAGCAAGATAGATCTGTAGAGCTAGGAGAGAGTGACACAGCTTTAAGAAGACTCAGCACCTATCATGCCACACCTTACAGGTGTGGAGGAGGGAGAGGGGAAATAAATGGAGAAATAGATGAGAGAAGTGATCATCTGTGTTGCCAGTTGAAAGAAATTTAAGGCAGCCAGGGAACCCAAGTGTAATCCTTTGAAGCCATTCTTTACTTCTGTAATCAAGACTGAACAGATCTCCCTCCTTGCTGCTCTGTTTATGTCCCTTTCTGACCAGAAGTATGGGTTTAAGTTAGCCATAGTGAAAAATTACAATAGTGCCTACTTAAAAATGACTATAATTAAATCTTTATTCAGCAAACTGTGGGAAATGCCATGTACACGTATATGATCTTTCTTTTGAGGTTGCCAACATAAGCCAGGAGTATAAAGCCATGTAAAGAGAGGCGTAGCCTTATTTCCTTCTCTCTGGCCTTATTCCATTGCAGCTTTAGAGGGGGTTGTCCTCTCATTAAGTAGATTATTAAAGCAGTACAGCATTGCTTAGGTGTCAGGCAGATTGTTTTGGTGTCTATAAGAACATATGAACATCAGATCCTTCTCTGCCAAAACAGATACCCTGGGCCAATGACCTGGGACTCAGGGAGGAGGTGGGGAGGGAAAAAAAGCGTTGGTTCTCAGCTCATCTCAAGAAAGTGTTTTCTGTCATTATCATTTTTGTCATTCTGAATAGAACCTACAATCCAGGCAAGTTTTGTTGGTTCCTTTTTAATCCCTCACTAAAAGTTACCATTTTTGTCTCACTCTGTGGTTACACTAAGAGGCTTTGTTTAAAAGAAAAATTCTAAGAGCTTAATTATGGGAGCAACAGGAGTTTTTCTTTGTGTTGGGATTATTCTAGTATGTATATTACAAAGTCTCTTGTCCAACCAAAGGTTTTTAGAAGTCTTTCTGTTCTATCTTTACTATGCTCTCTTCTCCCCCCAAAACATCTTCTGTCTCAAATCTGTCTCAACATAGGTATGTCTGGGATTACTGATGTTTGCAAATATTGTTCAGACCATTTGACTTTTTATCTGGATCATCCCCTTATGGCTTAAACTGGGCTAGATGGATGTTTTTCTCTTACTTTTGTGCTGGAGTAAAGAGATTAATAAGAATTTTTTCTCTTCCTGAGAGGCTTATTCAGTGTGCATTCTGTTTAACAGAGTTAGCCTTTTACATTTTCTGGCTTACATACACTAGAAATTATTTCTTCAAGATGTAGTGATTGTATATGTGTTAAGGAAGAAATACGTTTCTCACATTCTTGAAGATGTTTCCCTCAGAGACTTGTAGACAATACCTGAAGTCGGAGTAGTTGGCTAGAATAGATATGGTATAGTTTTTCAGTAGCATTGTTAGTAGCTGGAGATGTGTAGCTTTAAAAGGTTTCTTTTGTGCCCCAAATTTACACATTAAAAACACCATTTATAAAAGGGATTTTTAAACATTTCTGTGGTCAGTTTGGCAACTTGCAAGTTAATATTGATAAACATTTTTTCTGATTCATTCTTTTCCCTAGAAAGCTGGTGTTTTGTTTGTCCTTATTTCCTGTCAACCTAGTCCTCAGGAGCTAAGTTAGTAAATACCACTTCCAAAAGCACCACCAGGCCGGCAGCTTCCTGCATCCTGCCCTCCCTTCCCCCCCGACACACTTCAGGCCATTGCCTTGCTTTTTAAAATTGATATAAAATCTATATGCCATAAAATTCACTCACTTAAAGTGTACTTCTCAGTAGCTTTCAGCATATTTAGTTGTACCACCATCAACACTGTCAATTTTAGAACATTTCTATTCCATACTAATGTCTATACCACCCAAAACAATCTACACATTCACCATCAAAATACCAATGATATTCTTCACAAAACTTTAAAAAAAAACCCTAAAATTCATATAAAATCATTAAAAAAAACCCCAAAAACCCTGACTAGCTAGAACTACCTTGAGCAAAAAGAACAAGGAGGTAACACACTACCTGATTTCAGCATGGTATTAGCATATGGTACACATAGGCCAGTGGAACAGAGTAGAGAATTGTAGAAAACTCCACATCTATAGACAATGGATTTTAAACAAAGGTATTAAAAATTCACATTGTAGAAAAGACATTCAATAAATGGCATATATTCAGAGCCCATAAAAAAAATGTATACCCTTCAGGAGAAGAAAAACCTGTATAAATATTTTAATACTAGATTTATTTATTTATTTATCTATGTATCTATTTACTTATTTATACACAGGATCTACAGGGTCTCACTACACAGGTTGGATTTATAGTGATCCTCCTGTTTTCAGCCTCCCAAGCACTGGGATAACAGGCGTGTGCCACCACAGCCAGTCTCATATTAAATTTATTGAGACACTGGGGATATAGCTCAGCAGCACAGTGCCTACCTGGCAAGCTTGAGGTTGAGTTTGACTCCTGCTACCAAATAAATACATTGATTGAGACATCATGAGATTAATACCAGTTACTTTTGGAGTCTACAATTATAAGAGATGCTCCAAGTAGTGACCATTAGCTTCTAGACAATTGTTATTATGGCGAACTGCTACTTGGGTAACCTTTGTAATTGAGATTGCTATACACGAATCTTCAGTTTCTTCTCTAAGGGCTGGCAAGGTAGTGGGTTTTCTGTAATATACAGCATCCTCAAATGTCCCATGTGCAAGGGTAACACTATCTGTTGAGAAGACATCATGATATTTTTCATAATATCATCAGAATATTATTCATTTTAGGCCAGTACTACAGTACCTTATGCTACATTACCATGCTGGGGATCCAGCCCATGCTCAATGCTAGGTAAGAGTACCACAGTGCCAGTCAGGCCAGTACCCTTTAATTCTGTTGTTTACAGATCGAAAGGAAAATTGTTATACCTAACCAAAATAGATTATCTTAAAAAGTCATGAATAGTGCAGTTGAAACACTGCATGAGGAAGGTACAGTAGAAGAGAGAAGGAGAGAGAAGGCATTAATTTATTCTCCTAGATTTTCTATTCCAATGAAAAAGCCATTGTTGAGACTTTTTTGTTATTATTATTACTGGAGATTGAACTGAGGGCCTCCACACTGAACTACATCCCCAGCCATTTACTGTGTGTTTGTTTAATTTTGAGACAAGGTCTTGCTGAGTTACTGAGTTGCCCAGACTGGGCTTGAACTTGCAGTCCCCTTGTCTCTGCCTCCCAGAGTGCTCAGATTGCAGGCCTGTGCCATCTTGCCCCCTGAGATTTTGTAATGGCTGCTAGCACTGTGATGTCATCCTAACATCATCCATAGTAGTTGTATCTGTTCACTGGGGGAATGTTTGCTGTACGGAAAGCCCTCAGGATTTTAGATTTAAAGGATTTCTCAGTGAATTACTGAGGAAACCAACTCTGTGAGCTGTCCTAGGGTGTCTAAAGAACAGGCAGTCTAGCAAGAATAAGGTGCGCAGAGAAAAGATGAGGCAGGAGTGCACGGGGCTGCTGATGACCCCACCAACTTTCAGTACAGTATTAAAAATATTCACAAAATGAATCAAGACAGACATATGATGAAGAGGTGGCATGTTGGTTACAGTAATTAACTACAGGATGCAAGACAACCTCTGAACTTGGCGAAAACTCAAAGCTCTCTCAGACATAACTTTTAAGTGTAACATGTAGTTGGAGTGGAAAACATGGATGATGAATAACTAAAGTAAAAAATAAAATTTTACTTAAGGAATCAACTCTGCTTCTTAAATACTCTTAAATCCATCTCTTCTCTCTTCTCATCACCACTACTTTAATACCCTTTAACTCTTTCCTACATTGTCTTCTGTAATCTGTATTTTCCACATTACAACTAGTGTTCCTTCTAGCATTCATATTTGTTCCTCTCTCTCTCCCTTACACCCACACCCACACCCACACACATGCACACACTCACTTTTTTTTCTAAGCCATTTGAAAGTGGTTGCTAGTTCTTGCCTCCCTCAATACTGAAATTTGCATATCCAAAGTACAAAGATACCCTACTACATGACCAAGGTGCATTGCTATATTTTGACTCTTTGTCTCCTGTGTGGGTCCTCCCTTATTATTATTGGAAACTTTCAGGATCTTTTCTTGGTTTTCAGTATATTGAAATTTCTTAAGATGTGCTTTGGTAGGAATCCATTTTATTCTTGTTCATTAGGTTGGCCTTTGTTTAAAAATTTTTTTCAGAAAATTTTGGAATTTGTGTATTTCTCTTTAGTGGTATTTCTTATTTTGTTCATTTTTTTTCTTTTTTTCCATAATTTTATTGAGAAACAAATAGCAGTGAGACAGTTTCAAACC
>NDGN011408775.1:0-10759 GCA_002564285.1 Tympanoctomys barrerae
AGAAGTCCCCACCCCATGACTGCATGAGGCTTTGGGGGGACAACTAGACACAAACCATAATAAGGACCAATGCTTTAACCCCTTATACCAAAAAACCCCACACAAAATGCATCAATAGGAACTAGTTTGAAAGATATGAAGTATGAAAACCACTTGTACCACACTATATATATTATTACTCCAAATTATAGATGGAAGAATAAATATCAGAGTGGCAAAGAAAGTAAGTTCTGGGATTTGTTTCTGTTTGCTATACTTTTGTTTTTTGTAGGTTTGTTTTGGTTCTGTAGTGTTGGGGACATAACTCTGGCCTTGCACACGCTGGGCAAGCGTCCTGCGTCCGCTGCACCCGAGCCCCTGTTGCTGGCCCTGAACTCTGCTCCACCACCTGCTGAACTGGCCTCTGGCCATTGGCTAGTTTTTCTTCCTGCTCTGTGAACCTCAGTTTCCTCTTCTGTTAAAAGGAGCCTAGCAGTTCTACATCTGGATTGTAAGATTAGACAATGTAGGTAAAATGTAAAAATGCTTAGTAAGTCTTTGCTTATTGTAGCACTAGCTGGCAAGATGGTAGACTAGAAAAAGAAAGATAGGGTCAGCCTGATAGCTCATCGGACTAAAGCACCTGCTTTAGGCAGAGTGCAGCGGCCAGGGTTCGAGCCCCAGCGTGCTGGGCCAGCCCTGCCCCCGGGGTGTAGTGAGATGGCAACTGAAACTGGGCTGGTGGCACACGTCTGTAATCCCAGCGCTTGGTTGGCTGAACGCAGGAGAATCATTATGAGTCCAGTCTTCTTAGTAAGACCCTGTAGACCCTGTCCTAAATACAGACAAAAAGAAACAATAAAGATAAAGAAGACAAAAAAAATTGTAATTTTGAACTGTTCTGAAAGAAAAAATCTTACAGTTTCCCTTTCTGGCTCCTCACTCCTCAATTCCTGAGTCTTGGCCCAGGCCTTTCTCGGGTGACATTCCCACCCACCTGTGGGAGTTCTCCTGTTGACTGAGGCAGGACCTTCCATGGATTTCACCGATTCCACAGATTTCCACCCTCCCAACACACACCTCCACCCAGCCCGGGGTCAAGCGCACCTCTCTCTTCAAGGCCTACACACTATTTGCTCTAGGTACTTATTTAATTCTGCCTAATAAAGGTCTTTAGGCTTCTCACTGACATTCACTCTGGGCCAGGGGCCCATTCTGTGGGTGGGTGAGTGTGCACTCCCACCTCCATCTGGGGTAATCTCCTCACACCCCATCTGGTAACTGCAACACTGCTGTTACCATCAGATATGTACAAAACAGCCCGAAAAAGTTCACAAAAGCAGTCATCAGTGGGGATTATCTCTGCATAGAACACAGAGAGGGGTATTCATCTATAAGATACATCTCTCCATCATTTTAATTATTTTTATAAGTGCATGTTTTAGATCAGGTCAATAAAATTTTAAAGGATGAAAGAGGTCTTTGGATTTAAAAAGAAACCCCTTGGGGAACTGGTATAACAAAGTGCTAGACCATGTAATGCAGACACGGAACCACAGGCTGTGTGTGGTAGAAATTGTGTCAAGTGGGAGAAGAACTTTCTAGAAAAGACAGAAGAGCTGTTCAATAGGGCCAAGCTGGGAACCAGGCTGGAAAGGTTAGGGAAAGGCTGTCCAGGCATGAGCCTGCTGGTGAACTGGACCCAAGGTTCTGTTTTATCTAGAACCTTCTTTTCTGATCTCTGCAGGCATTTCCCATTGCCCAGCCCTATGCACAGCCTGATCTTGTCTCCTCCAGAGGTATGAGGATGGGAGAAGCAGAAGGGACTTCACAAGAGAGAGAAAAGGAGCCAGAGCCCTGACCTTCCCTCTCTTACCGCCTCCTGTGCACCAGTGCTTCTGCCTTCTGTTTGTCTCGTGAGAAGTCCTGCTCAAGGGATTCTGCCCAGAGAAAGAACAGAGCTGTCTAGAGGCTTTGTTCTCTGCCCCACAAAGAAAAGCAGGCATTTCTAAATGGCATGCTAAAACAATATTTAGTAAAAATTCCTGTTCCCCGCAGATGTAGTCAAGCCATGCACTGAAGCCCTGACACAGGAGCCGGCCCAAGGTTGAACATGGGGAATAAAATCGAGACCAAATTTACTGAACACTTCACTGGTGATCCCTCGTATCTAAGGGGATACCAGACCCAGCGCTAAGAAAGAATAAGGTCAGCAGAATGAGGAGACAGACATCAGAAATCTGCTCCTGGCGTGGGGTGTCCTAAGGGAAGCTAGCACGCTTTCTTTCAGTCACTTCTGTTCTCCTCACTTTATTCTCATTTGTTTTTGGGTAAGCAATGACACTTGGAAGGTGTGGCTCAGACTCTGATCCGTGCTCATAATACAGAAAACCAAGTGCCTGGGATCCATTTGGAGGTTGGGATGGCTTTATGCATCAACTTGGAAGATATTTTTTTTGGATGAGCTTCAAGTAAAGCAGATTGCCTTCCATAATCAGTTGAAGGCTTGACTAGAATAAAAATACCAGGGCTGGGGAGATAGCTTAGTGGAATAAGTGTTTGCCTAGCAAACACGAGGTCCTGAGTTCAATCCCTGATACCAGAAAAAAACAAAATAAAAATAAAAATAGCAGTCTCTCACAGCAGAATTCTCCAGAAGAGTACCTGTGAGCTTTACGTACAATGTACCCTCTTGGGTCACTAGCCTGCCAGTCACACTACAGATGTAGACTTGGTGGCCTCTGGCCTCCATCATCACACGCACCAACTCCTTATGGTCATTGTCTCTGTACACACATACACACACAGACACACGCTCACACATACGTACATAAGCATACATACATGTATACATCCTACTGGTTCTGTTTCGCTGGACAACTCTGCAACAGGAATTTTTTTCTGCCTATGGTCTTCCTGCACCACAATACCACAAAGGATTCTGAAAACTGTTGCCAAATGTTTCCCTCCCCATCTTGCTGAAAACAGTCTTGTTATGGAGAGATCAAGGACGAGCTAGCTGTGTTTTGGGTTAGTGGATTATGCAGCACCCACCAAGGGAGCTGTTAGGCACTCCAGCACAGGAACAGTGATGAAGGCCATGCAGAAGTGGGAAGGCTGTGTTAGAATTCAGAGCCAGGTAAAACAGGAGAAAACCGTATGCAAGTGTAGCTATAAGTGTGTGGAATGTGTGTCATGCAGACAGACAGCAATAAGACAGTTGGGAACAGTCACTTGGGGTGATAAAAATGTTTTATTATCTGACAATTGTATTTTGAATATATACATTGTGCCAGGCACAAGTTTAAGTTTTGCTGTTGGTTTTTTGTTTTTTTGTTTTGTTTTTTTGGCAGAACCGGGGATTGAACTCAGGCCCTTGAGCTGACCAAGGAGGCACTTATTCCACTGAGCCATCTCCCCGGTGCCGCAAGTTTAAGTTTTATGAAGAAAAAATTGTGAGTTTTTTCTAATAACTTACTTAACATCCCTAGGATACATATAATAAAGAAAGATGGACAATAATAAACATTGACAAAGACACAGAGAAACTGGAATGCACATCTGTTGCTAACAAGAATCAAAAATGTTACCAATGTTACCGTGTTGTAGGAAAAGGCGTGGCCATTCCTCAGATGGTGAAGCCCAGAGTCTGTATGGTGTAGGGATTCCAAGGCTGTGTATGCCCCCAAGAATTCAAAGCATCTGTCTGCACACCTATACATGGGCGTTCGTGGCCAGTCATTAATAATAGCAAAGCAGATCTGTCAACTCAAGAATAGATAAGCAAACTGTTAGGTCCATGCCGTGGGTTAGCATGTAAGGGGGTACACTTTGAGACCATGACACTAAGCGAAATCAGCCCGACACCTAAGTTTACATAATGCATGGCTTTTCTTATATAAGAAACCCAAAGTATAAATGAAGAACAAAATAAAAGACAGTGATAGGAGCCAAAAAACAAAAGGACACATATGCTAGTTATTCTATTTATGGGAAATGTGTACAGTAGCTAGAACCAGAGACAGGGAGTGAATCTGTAGCTGCCCAGAGCTGGAGGCCGGGAAGGCGTGGGGAGGAGCACAGAGCGGGGTGTTTGCCTACAAGCATGGCCTTCCTTCGCGGAGAGGATGAAAATACTGCGCTCTGGAACTAACGGTGGCGGTCGTACAACTTGGTGCCTAAAAACCACTGAATTACATGTGTAAAGGGGCGAACTTTATGATAGTAAATTATGTGACAATAGAACTGTTATTAAAAATTACCTAATGATGTTGTTATGTTGTCTTCATAAAAAATGTTGTAATAAATTTTTAAAAATAGCCCAGCTGTTTGTTAAGAAGTTTGTGTTTGGTTCCTTAATAATAGCAGCACGCCTTCAATTCCCTTCAGCCACCCACATTCTGAGGAGATTGTCCTGGCGGTGTGGCCCAGGGCAGATCAGAGATATAAGCAAAAGAAAGAGGACCCCATCCATCTCTTCCAAGCCAGGATTTCAGGAACACAGAGTACCTTTCATGACTTTAGTCAACACTAAATAGCCTGACAGAAAAGGCACACATTCAGGACCTGGATGATTAGTAAATCCTCACAGTAAACTGAGTGTGAGATTTGGCAACAATAACGACCACGAAAGTGCTATTTTGAATATAATCAGTCCCCAGTTAGTGCTATGAAATGAGTTCTACTGTCAGCCTTCCTTAAGAGGGTGGGCAAATCCAAGCACTGTACCCAAGGCTGCAAAGCTAGCAAGGTGGAATGAGGGGCAGTGCGGTCCAATCGCACTGGGCTTGACTTCAGGTCCTGGCAGTGGGCACCTCTGGAAACCCTCTTTCTGGCTAATTATGAGACAGGAGAAGCTGGCTGTGTATCCGAGCGCCACGCTGCTTTCTATTTCACTTGTGCGCCCTAGCTGCATTACCGCCATCCCCATCAGTCTGAGGACAGAGGCTGGATCAGAACCAGGAGTCGGGGTCCCAGCAATCCAGACCCTGCTGCCAGCCCCACGGGGCTGTTATCGGCGGCCCTCCTCTGAGTTTCTGCGATGCGCAGCTCTGACCTTCCTCCCAGTCCCTGGAGACCGTCATTTCCTGGAAGCTCTCCTCCTTAGCCCCTCTGGCGAGCAGCGGGAGCCGCACAGCTACCACCGCGAGGAAGCCCACTGGCTGGCTCCTCCTAGAAGCCTCCTTCTTGCCCTGCAAGGTGGACACTACCAGTACCACCGCTTTTTGTCCACAGGGAAATGGAGGTAAGGGAAGGGTAAGTAAAGTGGTCAAGTCCTCGTGCTGTGCTGAAGCCAGGACTCTACAACAGCCACCTAGCTCTGAAACCACACTGCTGCGATGCTTGCCCCGGGGCACAGCAGAGCCGCCCGGGCCCCCATATCTCCTAGGCCCCTGATCCTCACATGCTTGGTGCGCTGCACGGTCAGCAGATGTTGTGAAATGAAATGACTGTGTGAGCGAATGAATGCGTGAATGCGTGGTCCTGTCTAACTGGCACAGGGTTTGCCGTCGCATCCCCGTGCACACCGGAAGTCAGCAGCGCTCAGCCTCCCTGATTCATTGCATCCACTTTTCTCCCCGAGCTGTGATTATTCACAACCACAAGGAAAGGCCAGTACTTGCAAACAGCCACTTGTTTACTTGGCCTCGTCAGACTTATCACGTTTTCCTGATGCCTGATGGCGCCTCCTATTAGGCCTCCATCCCCTGTTGGATGAAACAGGCTTTGCTTTGCAAGGTGCTAGAAAACAGAGGGATCATTTGCTTCTTCTCCACTCAGATCTAGAACCATACTTAGTTCCTGTTCCCTTTGCTTGGGTTGTTTTTGTTGAGTCCCCTAGTAAAGAGCTCTGTCACAAATACTTCCGAGGGGTGCCACCTGGGTGCCCACTGCCCTCACTCTTTCTGATGCCTGCCTGCTTCTCCTTGACACCATTACAGAAAATGGTACTAAGTTTGCAGCCTCGGGAACAGCACTTTACAGAACTCGATTCGTATGCTGAATGCCGTGGGATCCTGTTTGCTGCTGGCAGCTGTTTTTGGGTCGTTCATTCCCCCATGCATGGCCCTAATAGCTTTTTCAGATCTCTCCTGGGACATGGACTATTTTGCATTTGTAAGCCACCTTTACGGAGGCCTCTAGGTTCCCAAGTGTCCTGTGACCACTCTTCTGTTGGAGATGACAATGTCAAGGCCTCATTTGCCAGCAAATGACAATGCATAGCCACTGGTGTGACACTGAGAACGACCTTGTGGTGCTGGGTGTTTATGTAGGGCTCCAGTGAAGCTGGTTGTACGGAATAATGGCAGGGAGAGGGGAAAAAAAGGATTTTTCACTTTGTAAGGATTGTTCTGCTAGCATTGTAAAGTAGGGCGGGGGACAAAGAGGAAGTGCAACTGCGTGGGGGCAGGCTGAGAAAAAAGGAGAGGAAGGAAGCATCGAGTTAGAAAGCTCCGAGATTTTGCTTTCCATAGCAGCAGCAGGGGATCTACCCGACCACCATGGCTTTACCCTGACACAACTCAAGCCCTTATCACCAGGACGGAGAGGAGTTTCCAAAACTGTAACTTCATTCTCTGCTCTGTGCTAGGCACCCTCTTGCTATTTAATTGTCCTGACGTTGCTCTAGGAAAGTTTTTCTTGGTTTATTTTGTAATTTGGGAAACCAACAGGCAAGAAAGCGATGTGGTTGGTCATCAACACGCTGGGTTATTGCAAGCTGTGGCTGTTGCAAGCCAAAGCTGGGCTTCCCTGTCTCTCCCACCCGGATGCTGACCACGGAAGCACACATGTCCCCGGCCACGAGGGGAAGGCCTCTTAGAAGGCTGTTTGCTGGCCACTTTTTTTGTTATTTGGGGAATTCTCCTGGCCTTGTGCCCAGGGTGTAAAACTGTTTTACTTCACCTGGGGGAAACTACATTTTCTGTGACATGTGATCTTGGGGAGGAAAGAAGGGTGCCCTGGAGACAGAGAGCCTGATGGCAAGTACCTAGAAGAAAGGTCCCTGCAGGGAGGAAGCCATGGACAGGAGGAGCTGGCCAGAGACATGAGTCACCCTGGGTGCTTTACCACCAAGAGCCCAAGGAAGCCCTGCTGTTTGTTTGTTTCCATGGCTCCTACCCACTCATAGCACTAATTTCCTCTGGGGTGCTCTGGCTGCCTTGGGCATCCCTTTCACTGGTCAAATATTTGTTCAGTGTATCCATGTGACACACACAAGATTAGGTTTACTACGCATAATGACATAAGCACACATGCATTGGCCTAAGACTAAAGTGTATTTTTCTCCCACAGAAAAATAGTGTACAAGTTAGCCATGCAGGAAAACACGGAAACTCCTTGGTTTTGCCAGGGACTCCGACTCCTGTCTATCTGCTCTTTCTTCTATCTTGTGGCCTCTTTCCTCAGAGTCGCTTCATGACCCAGGGTGACTGCTAGAACTCTTGGAAAGAGGAGGGAAAGCAGAAGAGAAGAAAGGGGTCTTTAGAAAATGAATCAGATTCATTAGTAGGAAATCCCCCCAAATCCCTCTATCGGCTTCTCATTGGCTAAGATTTAGTCACGTGTTCATTCTTGGTTGCCAAGGTGTCTGAGAAATACAGGGCTTATACACTGGTTCCCATGCTCTCGTCCGTGGAATCAACATTTGAAGTAGGTGCAGTAGAGTGGAACTCTGCACAGGTCGCTGAACTTCGCTATGCTTCCTTTTTGTTTATCTGTAAAAACATAAGAGCATCATGGGCTAGTGTCTTAGTTACTTTTCTTGTTGCTGAGACAAAATAACCGACACCCAAAGTTAAAGGCCATGATCAGCTGGCGTCAAGCAGGGTGGCATGGTACAGTGGCAACAGTCTGTGGCTATGGAAGACAGTAAAAGCAGAGAGAGAGAGAGAGAGAGAGAGAGAGAGAGAGAGAGAGAAACAAATTTCTTTGTACTCCTAATCCTGTGTGCTACCTGCCCTAGAGCAGGTGTAGCACTTATACCCTTAATCCCACATTGGACCATGAATCAGTCACAAATATCAGATTCAGTCACCTCTGAAAAGCCCACCCTCCACAACAGAATGAGGCTTTGGGGGGATATGTAGACACAAGCCATAGCAGCTAGTATAGGGTTTGACATTGGCACCGTTGTCATTTGGGGCTTGGCAATTCTTTGCTGTGGAGGAATGTCTTGTGCACTGAAAGGTGATCAGAAGGTTTCAAGGCCTCTAACCATCAGATGCCAATGGTGCCCCCAAGATTATGACAATCCAAACTATCTGTGGACATTGCCACATGTTCCCGGGGGGGGGGGGAGGGATGACCCCTGCTTGAAGACTGATGAGATAATGTATTTATGATAGGAGTGGGTTTTTTTGTTTGTTTGGTTTTTTTTTTTTTTTGCAGAACTGGGGATTGAACTCAGGCCCTTGCCAGGGAAGTGCTTATTCTACTGAGCCGTCTCCCCGGCCCCTGATAGGAGTGGTTAGTAAGTGTGGTAACTACTAGCACTGTCTTCATTAGCACTTTGAAAATACTGGTTGAAAAAATAAATACAGTCACGGGAAAAGAAAGTCACCCACAGAAACTATTTTTGCTTTTAGGCTGACAAACCCAGGAAAGGAATTCATAGTCATGATAAACAACAGGGTCTGGTAAGCCCACCTGTTGCATATACATGTAATGTTAGGAATCTTGGAGAGGATTTTCATATGAGCTGCAGGGGACATCTGTTGTTTTGTTGCCTAGTTTTAGATCACCTGGTTCAGTTCTAGGGGAAAATACCCAGGCCCATTTTGCTGACCTCTGTGTGATTCAGTGGCAAGTCACAGGAATAGGCCCAAGTCTCCTGGGAAGTAAGTCCACATGCCAGGTGGGCCCCAGTAGTGAATCCAGGAGTGGGAACAGGGCTTGCATCAAAGCCCACTCAGAAAACCTCAGGATTTCCTTAGTTAATTGGGGATGAAGTCACTCTTCCCAGTGGGTTTGAATGTAAGAGGTCCTAAGATCTGGAATGAAACAGAGAAGGGAGGTCAGGTCTAAGAGTTAGAGCCCCTGGTACCAGAGCCCAGAGCTGAGCAGAGCAGTGGAAAGAACTGGAGTTATGGTGATTTCATATGAATTCCTATACTTAGTTATGCCTGTAAGTCCCATTTAGTCCCTAACCATTCATGAATTTTAAGTTGATAAACCATTTTTTGCTCATATTTATGTGGACCAGTTATTTTGCCTCATAAAATCAGAAAACCCTCAACTGATAACTTGGTCCTAATGACAGGAAGTGTAAAATGGTTTATGGATATCTTCACATCTTCTCAAAATAGAATTTGGATCATTTGGAATGCTTCAATTGGCAACAGAAAACTCTCTCTAGATGTCTAAAGCATTAAGGTAATCCATTGGCTCCTTGAAAATGTCCAGTAGACTTTTGGACTTTAGGCTTGTACTCCAGTTCCATTTTCCTGTAGCTCTTTTGGGCCACACTGCCCTCCATAGTTTGGTTTTGCCTTTTGGATGGCTTTACTGGTGGCCAAACAGTAGCAACGGTTTAGTTTTATGGACATGCACCATATATAAAAGACAGAAAAAGAAGAAACTTCTCAGCTTGAAACCATCAGCAGAAGCCCTGGCCTTCACTTGTTTATACTGCTTAACTCTTGTCCTCACCCTAAAACCAAATAAGAGAGATAGGCTCCCCCATATGTAGACAGAGCTCAGAGCTGATGCAGTGGGCAAGCCCAGGGGAATATGCTGGGAGGCCCACTCACAGCCCACTTTATAACAAGAAAGCAATATTAAATGTCACCCAAAATACCACCTTTTTGTGACAACTTTCAGGGTCTTCCATTGGACACCAGAGCTACTTTTGGATCTTTGAGGTTTGCTTGTTTATATGTTAGCAACCCCAACATTGCCGTTGGAGTTGCCTGTCCGTCTGTTCTTACCAGCGAGGGCAGAAACAGTTCTGTAGCTGGCATTGGATTCCCTCCTTCAACCAACAAGGAGAATGGCTCTGGACATGCTACTCACCTCTCTAGATAGACCTCAGTTTTGTCATCTGTAGAATGGATATAACAATATTATCCAACACAGAGGGCTGTTCAGAAGAATACACAAAATAATGTCAGTAGAAGAGCTCCGTGTACGCCTCACTTCAGGGAAGCTCTTTGTGCTCCCCGCTTCCACATCCCTTTTTACATCCCAGCCCCCAGCACAGGGCTGAAAGGACGCTGGTGTGGGAGGTGTGAGCTAGGGAAAGAGGAAGGCACTGACTAACTGGGCAAGGCGCTGTATGTGACGCTGTAGCCAATCGATGGCTGAGAGCTTCCAGGCTGGCTAGAGCCTTGCGTTGACATTTACTGACTTCTATTTTCAGAAATACCAAAAGGGAAACTGCTGGCCAACGGCAAGGGGAATGGGTGGGGTCTGCTCACCATGGCAGAGTGGCCATGTCCTTGGTTTTTGAATCTGTAATCAGTAAGCATCCGGGGCTGGTCCATCAGCTTGGGGACAGGAACACACGGGCACTGCTGCTAAGCCCCTCAGAAGGTTATTACATTCAAATTAGGAGTCGTGATGTTGTTCCCTATTTCTCCTGTCTTCTCACACTCAGCAGGGCTTGTGACAGCCATAATATATAAAACACAGGTCAGCAAAGGCCAGGTCAGGATTTCTGGCCATGGCTATCAAAGATTCAAAATGTAGAGTCGTCTTCTTCTTTTTAAAAAAATACATTTAGTACAGGGTCTACAGGGTCTCACTACAAAGATTGGACTCATAGTGATCCTCCTGTTTT
>NDGN011408792.1:0-17237 GCA_002564285.1 Tympanoctomys barrerae
TGTGGCCAGCTCAGCCTACCAGGGGGCGGGTCTGGCTGGCATGTGGTGCTGGGGGATCGAACCACAATCCCTGTACTTTGCCAAGCTTGTTCCAAGTAGGTGCTTTAGACCACTGAGCCACCTTGCCAGCCCCATACTTTCAAAGTTTTGAAAGTACTTTTGAAATTACTTTCTTGACCCCTGTAACCATGAGAGCATAGCTGAACATACAGGATGCCTGACTGTACCATTGCACAAAGCTTCGTAAACCGATGATCATTCATCCGTCCTCATAACCAATGATCTCACCCTGCTAGCTGATCAGAAGAACTGCCAGACTGCGCTGTCTCGCCTTTGTACCTCCTGCTTGTGCATCACATAAAAGCCCTAGACCACCAGAGATCAGGGCCTGATATTCTGGGAACGACCCTGATCAGTGCCTGCCTTCAAATCCTGAGTATCACTTCAGTGTTTCTGCTTGTCACTGCAGTTTGTTTTATTTTTGAGACATGGTCCCTGTAAACTGCCCAGCTTGGGCTCCAACTTTCAATCCCCATACCTCAGCCCCCTAGAACACTAGGATTATGTCTATGTGTCACCAGGCCCAGTTCACTGAAATTCTTGAGGACCAAGTACAGGGCTAGCTCATGTTTATATAGTGTGATCACTAAAGATTTACTCCCTTTCCATTGTGAGCTTGCTGTAAAGGTGAGAGCAGGCCATGACAGTCAACAAACAAGTCAATAAACAAATATATAATTAAAAATTAAGGTCAAAGATTTGGAGGCTGAGAACAGAAGTTTTAAGAGAGGAAATAATCTTTCCTGTACTTGATTTCCCCCTGCCCGCCCTTTGGCATTGTGAATTGAGCCCAAATTCTGCACATCTTTCACGTTCTCTAACCATTGATCTACACTCCAGCCTGGGAAGGATCTATTCACATGGGTTGGCCCAGGGAGGCCTCTCTGAAGCCCAGATATTCCTGACAAGAAACAAAGCTGAAGAGGACTCAAGTAAGCAAGATATGTGAAAGGAAATAAAATAATTGAGCAGAAGAAAAATTGTGAATCAAGGTTAGGAAGTCAAATAGTGTATTGATAGAAGCAAAGGCTAAGGTAGTTCTATGCCCTAGAATCTATTACCCTACTTTCTGAGCATTTAGATCCTAGGAAGTACCTTAATATTTTATATTTCCATTTATCACCTATTTTCAATATAACAGAAGAGTGTATTAATTATTTAATGTCTTTTAAGAACGATCTGAACCTTGCAATTATTTATGCAGCTCGGGTATGAGCCAAGCCATGGCATGGAATAGGGGAGCAGGGCCAAATGGAATCTCCATCAGACAGAAGAGGTTGCTCCTCTTCTCTTGGCTTTTCTCAACACCTATGATGGTGATGGTGTCATCTATTCCTTTATTCTGTCTCCCAAAATCCATAGGAAGTAGGCCCATGATTCAGTGCTTGCCCTGCTTGCGTGAGGACCCAGGCCAGAGCCCCAACACCACATATAACAACAACAAAAAAAATCCCATTTTGATGAGCTGCTACTTCTTCCCTCATCATTCTATCTAGTAAGACTCATGCCACCCGATCCTCTTCTTGATATGAAGTGGTCCCTCCTGTCCTAGGCGAATGCTGCATCACTGAGTTGCATCCTAGTTCTACTTTTAATGATACTTTTTCAAAATGGCTTATTAAAGTGTGGACGGAATTGCCTTGAGAGAAAGTAGGTTCAAATGTTGAGTATATTGTTAATTGCCTGAGTGATTTGGGATCAAAAGTGAATCTCTGTAAAGTTAAATTTCCCCATCTATTTTATAAGCATAATATTAATTACTTATATGTTCATGGCAAACATTTTATCACACATTGTGTGTGCATAGTCTAGCACACATTAGATGCTCAATAAGGCTAGACCAAGGAATTAAGGTCCAGTTACGTAACTCACATATCAATAGCCAAGGCACCTCGAATACACAAAAGGCAGAATTGTTAATTCATTTACACTGAGGGGACCTGCCAGGCCAGTATGAGAAGCTGCCTACTCTCAGTTGTGTTGCTAAGTGTACTAAGTTGTTGTCCTGCCAACGAAGGTCCTCTATTTAGGCCAATTCAGACGAGTGCCAAGTAAGTGCTTTTCTGATTGGTCTAGCATTTTCCTGCCTCTAAAGGCTGGATTTGATCCACCACAAACTCAGAGATGTGGGCTAGGAGAAACCAAGCCTTGGTTGAGTATCCCCAGGACTCTTTACCAAAAGACCCAGGCTGAACTCCCCATTTGTCTACTTCAGGGAAGGAACACATAGCCAAAAATTGCCAAATACAGCAAAGGGCCAACATGAATCCATCCTAGGTACCCTAGATCTCACTACACTTTGCAGGCTCCTCAGAATATATGTTCCCTATATCTTGTATAGGTACAAACTCCCTGTGATGAATGTTATCATTATGAACACCTAAATTGTATGATAAAACGTAAATATAATTTTTAAAACATAAAAAGTACATGTTCTGGCATGGTCCTATAGAATAAATGAATGGCTTAGCAAATTAATAAACAGAATGTGGTATATCCTTACCATGGAATACTATGTATCAACAAACAAGGACTCACTGATGTATACTGAAACAAGCATGAACTCAGAGACTTTGGACTAAGGGAAAAGAAGCAGGGGGAAAGTCCCCAATCTTCCGTAACTCTATCTATATAAAATGCCTAGATAAGGCAAATTTAGAGAGCTGGAAAGTTGACTTGCAGTTGTGTGGGGCTGGGGCAAGGAACTGGAAAGTGACTGTAACGAACATGACTTTCTCATGAACGGAGATGTCAAAACATGTTAAATGAGGCTGTGCTGAGGGTCACACAACTTCATGGATATACTAAAGGTAATTGAAACAGCTGGTAGGTTGGGAGTATAGATCAGTTGTGGAGGACTTGTCTAGTGTGTGTGGAGTACTGGGTTCAATGCACAACACACACTTAGGCACACACACATACACACACACACACACACACACTCACACACTCCACTGGTAAGTTTATGATTTTAAGTACTACCTTTACAAAACCATTGCTTTAAAAATGTTACTAAAAAAAGAAGAGCTTTGGATCAGTGACAGAGTCTGTGGTAGCACACACCTGTAATCCCAGCTCTAGGGAGGCTGAGATCAAGAGGAGCACTACAAGTTGTATCTGCATAGTATCCCCAGGACTCTTTACCAAAAGACCCAGGCTGTATCACCAGATACATTTTTTGAAAAAAAGAGTTTTTACCTTGAACCTCAGTTCAGGGACAGTGATCTCCTGATGAGAAATGGTCTAAATGCCCCTGCTCCACAGCTTTGGCTTGGATGCCCAAATTCAACCCATCTGTCAGATCCAAAAGGAAACCTAAGGGAGAATCCAGAGACAAATTTTCCCCAATTGTGAAGACTGGGGTTTCTCATGAACATGCTTGTTTCTCTAGATAGTCTAAGAACAGTGCCTCCAACTGGGATCCAAAAGTCATACTGGCAAGAGTTGGTCAGTTTGGGGATGTGTTATGAATTTCATATCCACACTCTCCGGAAACATTAAAAATTGTTTACATTTTTATCACGAGGACTCAAATCAAGGGCAGAGCCCCCTGTCATTGACCTACCCTGCCAACACAAGTACTGAACTAAAGGAATGAGAGTTTTCTAAATTATGTTTCAAAGTGAACTGAAAATGTTCTAACTGCCAGGGAGAGAGATGTCGCCCGTCAAAATTCTCACTTCCCAGGAGGAAGAAAACTTTATTCTTTTTGTTTATTTATTTGCTTTTGCAGTGCTGGTGATCTAACCTAGGGGCTCTTGGAGTCTGTGTGAGCTACACTCCCAACCTGAAGAAACTTTTCTTAGTTACTTACCTCTCTTCTTTATTGGTCTTATTAAAAATACATTGGATAAAAATGGTAGGCTACAAACCCAAATTTAAATCCAGGTTTTAACTGTTTTCTAGTCCCCCACTCAGTACTCAGTGGTTAACGTGTATTTTTACTGGAGGAAAACCCACCCAATGTCCAGGTAAAAGGGTTTCTTTCTAAGAATATGATAGATGTTTCCATGAGCTTTCCAAAAGAAGAAACAAAGCACCCTGTGCCATATCCAACATTTCAAAAGCCACCAGACAGCTACTGCACCTCTGTCCTTTACTTGTGTCATTGTACCTGTAATTGTTTTCTCTGCTTCCAAAACACAGGTATATATTCTAAAATAGCTGAGTATGGGCAGGGTCTGTGTAACTTTATAGTTCAAGTAACCACAACCTTTAACTCATCCCTTCTATAAACTGTTCACCACTGTCAATTCTGACCAAACCAGCTGCAGCTAGAAGAGATGGGTCAGTAGGTGCTTACTGAGGCCCATGAGGGGAGGCCGAGTCATAATCTCCAAAGATGTCCCACACTGATCCCTGAACCCATAAAGAAATGTATTGTATAGAAGTGGGGGAATTAAATGTGCAAAGAAAATTAAATTTGCTAACCAATTGATCTTGAGTCAAGAAGAGCAGCCGGATTATTCAGGTGAACCCATTGTAATTTGTCCTTAGAAGTCAAGAAGAGAGATTGAAAAGTCACAAGAAGAGAAGTGAAGACAGAAGCAGAGGTCAGGGAAAGGTGAGACAGGGCCCTGGGCAGCAATGAGGCACGGGCAAGGACAAGGGAGTACATTCTCCTGTTCAGCCTGCAGAAGAAATGGTTCTGCTGACACTTTGATTTTAAGACCTTTCACTTCCAAATCTGTAAGATAATATATTGCTGTTATTTTAAGCCACTAACTTGAGCAATTTGTTAGAGCAGCGTTTGAAAAGTAATGCAGTGTTGTAAAAAATGAATGACCATGTTGAATGGATTACCCTCATAAAACCTGCAGATTTAGCCTTCAGGTCTTGCTTATTAGCAGTTTTTTCTCCTATAAACACAGGAAAGTATTTTATTGAGAGTGATAGTGGAAGGTGGAAGAGGGAAAGGAGTGAAAATGAATTAAAATGTGTTCTATGTAGGTACCAACTCCCCACAATGAATGTAATCAATATGTACTGCAAACATAGACGACTAAAGAGAAAAAGTAAATAAAGATTTTTAAAAAGACTACTGAGAGAAGGTGCTATCTGTCTTGACTTCCCATATGAATCTTTTTTTTTTTTCATCTTTTTGAGACAGGGTCTCATTATGCTATTAAAACTGGCCTTGAAATCACTTTGTACCCACACTGGTCTCAAACTTGCAAGGATCCTCCACACCTGGCCCCATATGAATCTTGATTTAACTGTGCATTGTCAGCATAGCTAATCTGGTGTCATTGTGAAATCCTACACAGAATGAATAGTTGTCAAATTGAGATGATAACATCACAAGGGTTGATTGAGACTGAGCCATACACAGAACCAGAGCACCCAGGTTTCTTAACAAAGACTTTTGTTGAAGTTGCTACCCACACTTTTATTTAAGTTGTAGTCTGCTGCTTTGGGTTTAGCTTCTCCCTGGAGGATGATAACTCTACTCTGTCCTCAGTCTAACACTAAGATGTCCCCAAATCTGCTTTCCTACTTAACATTTTTCAAGCTTGACTTAAAAGCACCCCAAACACAACATGCCCCAAATAATCCAACAACTGTGTCTACCCTACCCCTAATCTCATGATCTAGTATCCTTTCCTTGAGTTATGAGATTATCAATTTAAGAAAATAATCCTGAGTGTTATTTGTTGTTATTTTAGCATTCCTAAAATATATGTCTTGCATCTGCCCTCTTCTTCCTGTCCTCCCAGGCCTGGTCACAGCTGTCATAGCATCAAGCTGTCCCCTCACAAGCCTGCTGCCCTGGAGTCATCACTCATCTACCCAGAGGCATGCATAGCATCACCTCTTACAGAGACAGAAAGAGCTTGCAGATCTTACCATTTAGTACTTCTCTGCAGAACTGCAATCACTTTCTGTAAACCTGTAACCATCCAGCCCCTTGCTCTCTGTCTCCTGCCTACAGGTTATGGCTTTCTGAAGGGGAAATCTCTTTGCTTCAGTGGAAGTTGATGCTAGCCCTGTCCAGTATGTAGAGTGGCATGTGTAACTCACCACCAAGATGTTATCTGAAAATTGAGTATGTGACCTCTGCTAGCCAAACCAGAATGGATCCAGAACAATGGCTGGAAATGCTTGCAGAAAAGTTTAGAATGGTATGGTATTTAAGTTGGCATTTATATACATTTGTAGATACTCTATATTCATGGATGACTCATTTTTATTTTTTGTTTTGCTGAGCCAGTGTCTCACTATATAGTTCAGACTGGCCTTGAACTCATTACATAGCTCCTGGTGATCCTTCTGCCTTAGTCTCCTGAAGTGTGTTCCACCATGCCCAGGTAATACTCAGTATTTTTAAGATGTCCTTTCTTCCAACTTGATCTACAGAGTCAATACAACCACAGTCAAAATTCTAGGAAAACTGTAGCTATTGACAAGCTAGTTCTAAAGTTTATATGAGAAGAAAAAAATCCAGAAAAGTCAATATAATACTTTAGAAGAACAAAGCTGGGGGCCTGAAACCACTAGATTGCAAGACTTACTACAAAGTGGTAGTAATCAAGACACTATGACATTAGTAGAAGTTCAGACACCCAAGGCTGAGGGTATAGTTCAGTGAGTTGTTTACTTATCATGCTCAAACTGCAGAGTTCGAAACTCAACACTGAAAAAGAAGTCATATGAATTATAGAACAAAGAGACCCAGAAATGGAGCAACACCATTATGTGTGATGTGTGTGTGTGTGTGTGTGTGTGTGTGTGTGACAAGACCTTGCTATGTAGCCCAGACTGGCCTTGAACTTCCAAATCTCCCGCCTCAGCTATTCATGCAACTGGGATCACAGGCATGCGTCTCTGTACTCAGCTGGGCAACGAATCTTTGACAAAGAAACAAAGGAAATTCAATGGAGAAAGGTTTACCATTCAATAAGTGGTATTCCACCATTCTGCTGGAAGAAAGAAATAGATAAATATGTACTCTGTACAAAACCCCCACACTTGTCACAAATGCTAACTTAAAATATATTATAAACTTACGTATAAGTATGATATGAAATTTCAGTAAGAAAACACAGCTAAAATTTTATGTGCCCTTGCATTTGCTCAGGAGGTTTTAGATATAACCCCACAAACATATTGCATGAATGAAAAAAATGATGTTATACTTTATTAAAATTAAAACATAAGGGCTGGAGTTGTAGCTCAGCAGTAGATCATATGCTTAGCATGCATGAGCCCAAAAAAGGAAAACAAAATTTCTCTGTGAAAGATGTTGCTAACAGAATCAAAAAGGCAAGATTCAAGCAAGAAGAAAATACTTGCAAAACAGATATGTGGTAAAATACTTAACATGTACAAACACAAAGAACTTTTAAACACAACAATAAGAAAAGAGTTCAATTTAAGAATGAGCAAAAAGATCTAAATAGACACCTCAGCAAGAAAATCGCTCATCACCGTTTATCATCAGAGAACTGTAAATGAGAACAAGAACATGCCATCCCATGCCCATCAGAGTGGCTAACGTCTAAAACACAGCCGACGCTATATACCAACAAGGATGCAAACGGAAAGAAATTCTCATTCACTGTGGGTAGGAATGCAAGCCTGTGTGGTCACTTCAGAAGACAGCAGTCTCTTATAAAGTTAAAGGTCACCTCACTATATAACCCACCAATCTTACTCCATGGATTTGACAATTTACATTCACAAAATTCTGCAACACAAAGTTCATACCAGCATTACGTATAATTGCCTAAAAGTGAAAGCAACCAAGATGTCCTTTGACATATAAGTAGATAAGCAAATTGTAGCACATCTATACAATGGAATATGATTCAGTGACAATAAAGAAGTCAGAAAAAGGCATGCACTGGTGGGGGGGGGGTAACCTTGAATGCATATTTCTAAGTAAGAGCAGCCAGAATAAGCTTAGCGTGGTGGTGCCTGCCTATAATACCAACAGTCTGACAGGCTGAGGCAGGAGGATCCAAAGTTTGAGCCTGGCCTGGGCAACTATTTAGTGAGTCCCTGTCTCAAAATAAAAAGAACTGGTGTGTAGCTCAGGTTCAACCCCCAGTACTGTAAAGTCATAAGAAGAAAAAACAAGCACAAGAAGAAGCCACAATTAAAAAGCTACTCACTGCTTGGTCCAACTATATGACACTTTGGAAAAGACAAAAGCACACAGGTAGTAAAAGAATCAGTGGCTTTCAGGGTTCTGGGAGAGGCTGGATGGATGACAGGGAGGGTGATTAGGAGGGGTAGAGGGGATTTTATTCTTCTTGGTGTGGTTCTCATGCACTGAGCCACATGCCTCTTTCCTAGAAGGTTTTATTTTTATTTTATTTTGCTGCAAGTCAGAGTTTTACTACTGCCCAGCTGATGTTCTTCTTTGAGAGTCTTGTACTGTATCTAGTCATGACTTTTGTATTGAATCATTTACTCATGAAATGATAGTTACACACTGTTCAGCATGGTTGGTATGGCTCTATGACAAACTACTCTGTATGCCTTTGGATATACCTCTTTGTAAGAATTCCTCTATTATTATTAATGCTAGTTATGTAGCATTGACCTATTTAATATTCTAAACTCTTTCTAGTTATCATGTGCTCTGGAAATGCACGATGATCCCACTCTCCTCCAAGACTTAGCCAGTTGGCCTCTATTTTTCTCTTATGTAAACTTCCTCTGTAATTTAATATGTCACTACATAGTACAATTACCCGTTTGCTTCTCTTTTGGAAGCTTTTAGAGTTGAGGGATGATTGTTATTAAAATTACCTTGTAAATTAAAACCATCAGTCAGATTAAAAAAAAAAAACCTCATGAAAAACACAGTCTTCTTTAAAAAGTATATTTTTTGGTCATGTAAAAAAATCAGGATGGAATCTCATATTTGCTCAGGTGATCTTGAACTCCTGGGATAAAGCACTCTGTCTGCTTCAGCCTTCTGGATGCCTTTCCTTTCTCTCTCTCTTTTTTTTTCTTTCTCCTTTAACAATGCCAAGAATCAGAGCCACATGCATATTAGACAAGCACTCTACCCCTGAGCTATATCTGCAACCCAAATGCACTTTTAACACCTGTTTTGTGTGGGTTTGTGCAATATGTAAAATAAGACAAGGTTTTAGCAAGCTTTAGAGATAATTATTGGTAAGAAGAAACACTGACTTACAAAATCCAAGTACCCAACTTGCAAATTGCCTCTCACTGCAGGGTTTGGTTCTTAGCAATAAAATAAATAGATTTTTTTTTCAAAGTGTGGTAGATAAATAAGAGCTCATTCAACTTTTTCAAAGTATGAAAGAGGGTACAAAGGTGCTATAGCTTGTCTTTATTTCACTGAACATAAGTTTCATTATGCTTAAAGTTATATCCTTTGCAACAACTTACATTTACAAAGAAGCCATTTAGACATCAAATGTAGGTATGTGAACCTCATCGGCTTTCTATCATTTCTTTTAAGCAACCAAGTAAGACACTTTGAAGATCAACATGTCCTCATCACCTGGAGGGCTTGCTAAACACAGACAGCTGGTTTTCACCCCCCTCCCCGAATTTCTCAGGCACTCATCTGGGTTGGAGTCTGAGCATTCACATTTGTCATAATTTGTCATCCCTAGGTGCTGCTACTGTTGCTTGTGGACATGTTGAGAGCCACTACTTTAGAATGAGTCACCTACATTGGATGAATTATATGGGAAATGTAGGTTCCTCTTGGCCGGCCTCCTTCTCTAACACCCTTGTACAGAATTCTCAGGCTTCCAGCTAGATGTCCCCCTCCCCAAAGCCTCATACAGTCATGGGGGGGGGTTGAGAGGTGGCTGCATCTAGGTAGTGTTGCTGGAATCAAGGATGTGAGGGTGGGATTGATTCACTGGGGCTAGGATTGAGGGTGTGCTACCCCCCCCCCAACATTAGCCTGGATAAGACATAAGGGACAGGAAGAGCTGCTATGTTCATTGCTGGTCACTCATCACTTGCTTGCTTTTGGTGTCCCTGCCCACCACAAACTGCTTCTCCTCTGCTATGCCACTGAGCTTTGGAGCCAGCCCATTATGAACTAAACCCTCTATGAACTGTGAGCCAAAATAAGCCTTTCCTCCTTGAATTTTGGGTATTTTGTCTCAGAAATGAGAAAAAGCAGCTAAGACACAGAATCATCTACCAAGTCTTTTTAACTTGTTTCACATGACATAAAGCAGCCGCTTCTCTTGGAGCCCTCTGCCATTACTCTGATGTAGAGCCCTCCTGCTCTCAGACGTGTTGGCCAAAACCCAGCCACCACTGGGCCATGCCAGCTCTGAATCTGCAGCACCCTCTGTTAGGCTTAAGATGCAAGAGCTGGACAGAGGATGTGGCTCAGCTGTAGACCCTGTGCTCAGCAAACACAATGCCCCAGGTGGATCCCCAGCACCCAAAGAGAAAGACGCAAGACCAAGCTTCTTACCTCTCTCTGCCTCTGCTCTCTGCTAGACGTTCGTTTCAAGACAGTAGTCTCCTGTTGTCCTACCCCCATCAATCCACATCATCACGAACTACAAACACACTAAAGAGTATATTGTTTTTCTCGTGCTCTATCTCACCTCCAGGAATGCTGTTCAATTTGTCTGAAAAACTCCTCAGCTTCCCCGGCTGCCTCCGTGATGTTTACTGTCTCAATTACTTCTTCTCTCCACATGGAGGTTAGGAGTCACTTTATCCAAGCACTAATTCCAGACTCTACTAATTGCAGACTCTATGTAAACTCAAGATTCAGCAACTGTATCCTCAGGACCCTTAATCCTGGCTTAGGTAGATGTACTTCTTTTATGGTAGCTGCCCCTGTCTTTCTCACTTTTTTCTTCTTATTCATGTGGGGCTGCAGGGCATTGAACGCAGGGCTTCAAGCATGCTAAGCACATGCCCTGCTACTAAATGCACCTCCGGCCTCAGCTTGTCACTCTCCCACTAGATTTCAGTTTTCGAGGACAGGACAGTGTCTTCTTTATCACTGGATCTCTAGGATCTTCTTGCAGTACCTGACACATCATCAATATACAATAATTATCTTTTAATGAATTACTATTCTTCTAGTTTGTGTTGTATTAATACTAAGTGACAAAAAATGGTCAGTGTACTCTGTGGCCTTTGGCTCTAACAAATCCACATATGATTGGATATATTTGTCAAGAAGACAAACAGAGAGAAAGAAAATACCAAATGTTTAGCTACATGCCTAAGTGGCAAGAAAAGTTCAAAAAGAGGGAAATGGGGCTTCCAGGGAAGACTGGAGAAGCTCTACATTTCCTCTTTAGTTTTTTCACAGCTCAGGATGAAGAAAATTTTAGCTCCTGGGCAAGGCAGGGAATGATTTCCTGAGCATCAGTCTTTTCCTAAACTGGGAGTTTTCATCTACAGGGAAGCACGGCACATTTCCCTATGACCTTCATCTGCAACAAGTCTGGACCTCATAATTTCTACTGATTACTGTTGTTTTTTGTCTAGCTCAGCTTAGACCATAATTAATTGTGGGGAGGGGCCGGAGCTGGAAGTTAATCCTATGTGGGAGGGCAGGACAAAGCCTTAGTGCCTAAAGCAATCAAGCTACCTCAGTCTTGAGAAAAACATCCTGCCTGGACAATCTTGGCTACTGGTTGCTAGGCAAGGTGGTGTCTTGTGATGCTAACTCCGCAAGAGCATAAAGAAGTGCCTCTGCTGTTGTTCTTTGGGTCCTTTGCCAATCAGGCAAACAGACTACCACCTGACCCAGCTCCTGCCTTCTTGTCTATCTTTCCTCCATTCCCCCCCTCCCCGGGGTACACTGAGAGACCGATGAGTCCCCACAATTAATGAAGCATGATGTGGAATTTTAGTTTCTGAAAATTGCAAAGAAGCTTTATTGCAGCAAGTGTATGATAGCTTTCTTTCAAAAGCTGGCTTGGAAATTGTTTGCTTTCAAAGAGATTTACAATTTTATCCAGGTCTTACATATATATAAGGTGATTTCAAAGAATCAGATATTCTTAAGCCTCAAAATAAAGATTTTCAAAGTCCTTTAGAAGGTCACTTTATCAAGAAGTGTCTTTTAAAACGTGCGGGAGCACCACTCAGTGACAGAGCACATTCTTGGCCTGTGTAAGAACTTCTGCTAAGTCCTCACCACCAACAAAAAGACTGTTATTAGAATACTGAGAAACAACTTCTGCTATCATTGGTGATCATAAAATATGATAACACTGTTGCTCATACATTTGATTTATTTCCATAAAAATAAATCTTATGCATGTTTATTCAACTCATACTGCTGAAGATAACCTGATTATACCTGGAGAAAGTACCCAGAAAAAATGAAAGATTCCACATAAAAGCTTTCAAGGAAGAAAAGCTCATTGCTGCACCTATACATGGCCTGGAGCAGGGGCCAGAGTTACATGCAGACCCAGCGCAGGGAGCCTTACTGACTGGTCCTGGTGGGGAGACCATAGCAAAGAGCGCGCTAAGGAGGTTCATGAATGTTTGTGGGAGGCAGTTTTGAGCAGAAAGTTCCACAAAAAAACAAGGGCTAGAGTTTGGGAGTGGGCGAGGGAGACAAAAGGAGCAGTCAGAAGCCAGGCTTGGGCAAAGTGGAGAGCCAGCCGAGAGTGGGAGGGAGAAGGGTCAGAAATGCGGGCAGATGCCAAGTGAAGCCAATCTATAGGAAGCAGGAGGGCGCTAAGGGAAGGACGCAAGTTGGAATGTGGAAGGCAAGTGGGGAATGACTGGAGCGGATGGTCTGTGGCAGAAGAGGGTGAGGGCGAGGTGAACAGCGCAGATGCGGAGAGGAGTGCGTTAGGGTACGTGCGTGTGTACAACGAAGGAGAAAGACACCGGACGTAGGTTGTGTAAGGGTGATGCTATAAATGGAGCAGAGATGTTGACTTTATTTAGGAAGTATAAAACTCTGTAGGGAGTAATGAGAGGGGTTTAAGGGAAGCAGTGAAATAAATTATAATATAGAAGGAAATTTCAAAGCCTCCAAATAAGAAACAGATTCTTTTTAATGCCATCAATAGATTGGATGAGATTGAAGGAATCACCATGGGACAAAATCAAACCTTTTTCAAAGAGAAAAAGAACTTTGTTTTTATTGATGAAAAGGACTAGGGTGCCATATGGCATATATATATATATATATATATATATATATATATATAATCTGATGCTGGGATAAAACCCAAGCCCTCTCCCATGAATACGCTCTACCAATGTGCACCAATCTAGCCCTACCATGCAGTGACTTTTCAATATATAAAATATATCAATTACATTAAAACAAAATTATTTTGCATGTCAGCACATATTTAGATTTTCAAAATACAACATGCGACTGTAGGCTGTGGCAGAGCATGTGCTTGGCACACACACATGTATGAAGCCCGGAGTCCCATCCTCAGTGCGCCAGCGTGCGTGCGCACACACACACACACACAGAATTATATGCACAAAATGCACACACACAATTACATAGCATGAGTATATCGCACACACTTTGAAATCAAAATAAAAGAAACGGCTCATTATAGTTCATTGACATCCTCCTGTAAGGTGGAGAGTAGATGAGCATTGCAAGTTCTTTGTTTGTTTGTTTGTTTTGAACCTGAAAGTAAACTCAGGACCTTGTGCTTGCCACCAAGGAGCTTGTGCTGCTGAGCTATATCTCTGGCCCCAAATCACTCCTATCCAAAATCTCAAATATAGATACTTGAGTATTAAGTAAGGAAGGAAATATTAGACACTTCCCTCAATTTATTTATGTATAAGGAGCAAGGCTTTAAGCATTGAACAAGTTTTCTTTTTCCATCATATTTGATAAGGATAATTACCTTAAGACCTATGGGACTAGAAAGAAATAGTGACAAGCAAAAAACAAATGAAACAAGAGGCCAGAAATACTTTCCTGCAAAATGCACCCTGTTACTTATAAATGATGTACATGGGATTTTAAAAGTGTGACACAGGGGACAGGGAGGTGGCTCAGTAGAATAAGTGCTTCCCTGGCAAGCGCAAGGGCCTGAGTTCAACCCCCAGTTCCACCAAAGAAAAAAAAAAGTGTGACATAATTTTACATTGAGCTGATAGTGTGCAATTGTCACTGCCAGGTGTTTTGGTACTCTGAGGACTTAGACAAAATTCATTAAGAACTGTTCGTGAGAAAGACTTTAAAAGTGCAGGCAGATTGTTGTGATTTCTCGAATCCCATTTTGGGAGCCGGAGCGCTGTTTTAAATCCCTTTAGTTATCTCTCCTTGCTGTCGCTTAGCAGTTGCTGTCTTTGCATCCACACTCAGATGCTGAAGCAGACTTATGGCTGCTGACCTTCCTGAAGGGCACTGAGTGAATCAGTTTCAGCCCCAGGTCTAGACTCCTAACCACAAAGCTTTCATGTACAGCCTGTCTTCCGAGCTGCTGTTGCCCCACCTGGCGCTTTAAACTTGAGGTTGTCAAATCTGGTTTAAAATTTTAATGTGATGAAACTTCAAAAGTGGAATCATGCACACACACACACACACACACACACACACACACACAGTATTCAGTTTGCAGTACTGACAGTAGAGTAAAATTCTGGAAGCCTTCAGATTGAGAAGAACGCAGCTTGTTGGACTGTGTTATTTGGCTAGCAGAGTGTTGGAGGGTTGAAAACTTTGGTTTTAAGTCAGTTGTCAACATTTAGAAATTAGGAGTTTCATGGAGCTCACTTTGTCTGGCTTCCTTTTCAAATATTAGAGCTATAGGGAAACTGACCCATCTTCTCAAACAGTACAAGTCCTTTGGAGGAGGGCTGGGGTGTAGTTCACTGATAGAGACTGCCCAGCAGGTGTGGGCCCTGGGGCTGTCCTCAACACCAAATCCAACAAATAAAATGAAATCTCCTGAACCTGGGAAGCAGAGTGTTGCTCCCCTCTCTTCCCAAATCAAGTAGGTACAGTTCCTTCCCCACCTTCGTATGGCTTCTTTTTCAGATATATTATGTGTCTGGTCTTTGCAGCAAATTAGAGAATAGCTCTGTGAGGGGATTTAATCATGTCACCAGATCAGAAATTTTCCATCATCTCTAGGGCCATTTTCTGGCCCTAGACACAACATTCAAAGCCTCTGCCACTCATCTGCAAATCATCTGTTTTATCATTATGCCTGGTCACCGTCTGCCAGTGTCCATCCAAAATGGGAACCTTTCTCTAAATATAAACTACACTACTCCCTCTCTGAAGTACTCATTGTGACCCTGGTTTTCATGGTTTTGTGTATATTCTTGCATGTACTTGAAGGCAACGTGTCCTTCCTCTTTCTACCACTCAAGACTGATCCTGGGGCTCCACGTGCTAGGCAAGTGCTAGACCACTGAGATACACCCTCACTTTTACAAACATTTTGATTTATAGTTTTCTACATAGAATTAAAAGGATATAGCAGGATTGCTTGCTATAAAACACTACCACTTTGCAGAAGAAGCAGGACAGCTAGGCAGCAAAACTCCATCATTTTAATCCAAAAGGATGCAAATTTCTGTCCCTAGAGTCATCAAAACAGTTTCTGGCCGGGTCTACATGCCCACCAGCCCCACCCTTGGGCTAAACTGATGAACAAGTACCGGTATGGTGGTGGACGTCTGTAATCCCAGCACTGGGGAGGCTGAAAACATGAAGATCACTACGAGTTTGAGCTGAGCAGTGAGACCCTGTACCAAATACATAAAATTTTAAAAAAAATCCACAGCTTTTGGGAAATGTTACAAGGTATTGATCGCAGGGTGTTTGGAGCTGTGCTTTTAGTGTTAACTGAACCAAAAACACTTAATCCAAATGATGTGCTCTGATTTTCAGCCAA
Organism: Tympanoctomys barrerae; assembly: GCA_002564285.1. Taxonomy (NCBI): domain Eukaryota; kingdom Metazoa; phylum Chordata; class Mammalia; order Rodentia; family Octodontidae; genus Tympanoctomys; species Tympanoctomys barrerae. The sequence continues at coordinate 15,885 of NDGN011408792.1, forward strand.
GGCCTGCCTTTGAATCTTTCCAGAAGTGGACTGTAGGAAACCCAAGACACTGTATGCACTGGGTCTAGTCCTCCAAGCCCAGCTTCAACTTAACCCAAAGCACTATAGGAGGGAGCCTGGTGTACACCACAAGATTATGGCTGGCTATCTGGCTCAGTGGTAGAGCACTTGCCTGCTAGTGTGAAGTCGTAATTGCCATGCTCTGCAACACACACACACACACACACACACACACACACACACATGCATGCACGCACACACACGATCGACCTTCCCTGTAGCCATTCTTTACCTTAAAGGAAGCAATATATTGCAGCACATAGTTCCCCTTTGGGGCACTGTCTGTACCTTGGGTTTCCAAACTTGGATGGATGCCGAGGATGCTTTGCACACTGAGTGAACCTACACATGCTTTCCTCCATTGCTAGCATCTCCCATCCCGCCGTACCATCCTCAGCTCTTCCAACATTGATAAACTATAGACCCATCAGGAGGATTCTCAGACCAGAATCCTGAGGAGTTGACAGCACGCTGGATTTACAGCTGTACACTTGCCCTTCTATAACAAATGGTCCTCTGAAAGTAGTGTCAGCTCCAGCATACAACTGAGGATACTTTCCATAAAAGGTGTCAGAACACCCAATTAAAAGTAGTTAAAGCTCACATTTTATAGCTCAGCGATTGAATGCTTGCTGCATGTGTAGGAGGCCCTGAATTTGATCCCTAAAACCACATTTTAAATTTTTTCTAAAGAAAGAATTCTAGATGTGATTAAATCAGAAATATGACATGGGTATCAAGGACTTGGATATATTTTATATTACAATTTTGTTATCCTTTCAGGGTTTCAAGATGGTTGTTACACCCCCAAAGGTCAAGTGAAGACAACGTTTTGCCAGAACCAATACTATTTTTTCATGAACTTTTTTTAATTAGGGAGGAAATCTATTCCAGAAGTCTCCCACTAGGCTACCGTGATCATGATTGGATCTCACACTTAGCCTGACCTAGAATAAGGGATGGGAAAGACATGAGCTGTGTCATTTTCAGACCTATACTTAACCAGATTAAAGGAGGGGTATGTGTGTGTGGCAGGGGTGTCAGCCAGAAGGGTGAATTTGAAGGCAACCAACAATGTGTACCCATCCCCCAAGAACATAGGCTCAATTCAGTAGTGAAGGAGTATTGGTTCTTCAGTTTTATCCCCCCAGTGGGCCACCTATGTTCTTATTAAGACACTAAGGTGGAGCTAGGCAGGGTGAAGATCATGACTTCAGGGAAAGATCTGCCAGAGAGAGAGAGAGAGAGAGAGAGGGAGAGAGACAGAGACAGAGACAGAGACAGAGACAGAGA
>NDGN011408793.1:0-14300 GCA_002564285.1 Tympanoctomys barrerae
AAAATTATGGAAAAAAAAGTCACACTAAAGAAAAAAGAAACTAAAAGTTTATTTCTGCCTTTATTTTAAGTATTTCTATGGTGTCACATTTAGGTGTAATAGTTAAGTTTAGTTCCATAGAAATGATGAATGTGAACTGAATGTTAGGTTATTCTTGAAGAACAATAGTATAAAGTTTTGGCTTTTTGAAAAATCAAGCGAGTTTATAGAGAAAAAATTGTCAGCTATTTAAGAAAGAAAATACTCAAACTGCCTAATGTTTCTCATTATTATAAAAAAGAACTATAAGAAATCAATTTCTGACTGTGAAATTTATTCAAAATTCCATATATAGTTATTTGTACATTTTATGGAAATGGTTAAAAAAAAAAACCCTGATAAAATGGCTGTAGTATTGTAGTACAGTTCCCTTTATGGATTGCCTGTGTGCTACGCACTGATTCACCTAAAACTTATGCAGAGATAAAGTCATCTCCATTTAGCGTATGAGGAACTTGACATTGGCTATGGTACATGGCTCCCTCAGGGACACAGTGATAAAGGGCTCATGCTAATGCCATAGCCTGCCCTGAAGCTCTTCCTCTAGACCATCAGAAAGCTGTGCAAGCCTCCAAGAGAGCCTCCAAGAGAGTTGTGAAGAATTTAAGAGGGTTTTTCTCAATCCTGAAGTGGCTGGTAAAATTCTAGTTTGGAGAGTCCCCGAGCCTCAGAACATGGAAATGATCGATCACATTGTTGTATCCTTCTCTCTTGGTTGTGAATATTGCACTACATTGGGAACTGTGAGCTTCTACCATCGGAGAGCTTGTCTTTGCAAAACACATCAACCGAACCACCAAACTTGACCCATTCTGACCAAAGTATAATGAGTGCAGTGTTCCTACCGCCCCTCTTTTTATAGACACTGACAGTGTTTTTAAAACAATGAGTTTTGAGAATTGTTGACCTTGATTTCCAAACTGTGCTTTACAATGACAAAGATTGCTATTGGGTAGTTACTCTTCGGCCTCTCCCTGATGTAGATTCATCCACTTGCCACAGCATTTTGTAGGGAGCCGTACAAGCGTAAGAAAAATGCTTCACTCGTCTTGATGATAGAAATCGCTTCTCAGTTCTAGTAAAATAGTGCTAACTTTTCATTCCTTCTGGCAGTTTTTAAAGACTTATTTGACTTTGGGGGAACCTGCATTCTATCTCCAAGTAACAGTTCAAAAGTATAAGACAAGACTGCTCATTTTCAATTTTGGCTGAAAATTCTTAACTTCGTAGCACTTCAAAGTTAGAGAAAACTTGGTTTAAAAATGGATGCTGATATGAGATGGCATATTTAATGACAGATATATCTATAGAAAGCTGTTAAGATGCAGATTATCCCCCCTGGGGTGGGGGAGGGAGATCAAAACTGCCAATCTATAAAACATACTCGATAGAGGAAAGCATGGAATCTATCTTTGCAAGTGCTTTGATTGCAGGGGACAGTATAGCAGCATGTGGCATCGTAACCCAGAGCAGGCAAATCAGCTTGATGACTTTCAAAGCCAGGAATACCGCTGCAGGCAAGGGTACTCCAGTGTAGGAGAAATTAAAACATATAGAGACTGTTATTAATTCCATATCTATTTTTGTATAGTCAAATCTGTATGCAAATCCTTAGCATCTCATTTCAGCAGATTAATCTAAAAGTGAAGAGCGTTATGTGAAGGGAATGACAAAGCTCTGCAAAGAGTAACCGGAAAGGAAACACAGGCTGAAAACTTGGGATGCTTCTCGAAAAAGTTATTTTTTTGTACTGAGGACATTTTCATTTATATGTTGATTTGTAAATTATTTCAAAGGAGAAAGCAGTACAGCTCATTTCCAAGATTTTCCTTTGCAATCCTGACATGGCAGAAGTTAGAGCACTGTTTGTTAGGCACCCCCTGTGGTCTCCCATTCTCGAGATAATGAACAAAATAACTAACTAGGACTTTTAATTTTTGCTCTCAACTTGTAATCTAATATCTCATTTCTAAACATTGTCATGCTGGTGAAAATTTGTATGTAAGGATAAAGAATCTAATTACGGAGCACAGATGAACAATATATTACAGGTTCATCCGTGGAAGTTAGTAAAGAGTAATTCTGAAGAGCACAGTGATAAACTTGTGTGCTATTAGGAAGGGGAAATATAATCACTCCATTTGAATCCAGAGATTATATATTTAATTTATAAAAAGGTGGGCCTGATACATATGTAGGATACTTTCAAAAAGTGTCACAAAGCAGGTAGTTTGTCACAGCTGGTATTATGTTCTTTTTGTGGAACTGGGGATTGAACTCAGGCCCTTGCGCTTATTCTACTGAGCTATCTCCCTGGCCCCGTTGTTCCATGTTTTTATAACAAGTAGAGACACTTCTGAAGGTTTTTGTTTGTTTGTTTTTTGTATTTTAGGGAATGGTGTACAGGGTGCTCAGGGTGTCACTACTAGATCGGACTCGTAGTGATCCACCTGTTTACTGCCTCCCAAGAGCTGGGATTACTTTTAAAGTTTGAAAAGGTAGAAGTTTTGTGCTCTGTCCTCTCACTTAGAAAATTGGTTTTAAGTGAGCTGGACATTAATCTGGTGGTTATGGCCCAGATCAAAAGCACTAGCAACCATCTTAACCTTGAACGCTTATGTGGGCTCAAAAAGATTTGACTATTTGTATGTTTATGCTAAGAAAGAATTATTGAATACTTCATTTTTAATCAGATAAAGAAAAGATTGGGGGTAAAAGCAAACATTTTTGATACATTTTCACTTGAGGCATTTCTCAGCTTTCTTTAAAAAATGAAGCATTCAATGAAAAACTTAGACAGTCTCTTTTTTTTTTTTTGAGACTAAATCTGTTTTTCTTTTTTTTTGTGGGTATTCTCTGTAGAAAGCTTTTGTTGATCTTAAAAGTGGTTGGAAACCCTCAGAATTAAAGAAAATAGCCCTCCAGTTAATCACAGCCATGGTCGGTTAAAGATACAACTTCATCATTGGGTTTAGGGAGAGGAATGATTGCCTGATAGGTTTCTGCCTGTTTGTGTATCCATTAGTATTTTATTTCTGCTCAGCTGAGAATCAGGCACTGATCCTCTGGTCCTTGGTTGACTTGATGCTTAGTCATGGAGTTGAAGGCAGAAAAATATTTGAACATCTGAACTGTCAAAACAAAAGTTGCACTGGAAAAGTTAAACAGACAAGGAAGATTTTATTCAAGAACTTTCATCAGGAGAGAGCTCAGAAATTTGGAATCAACTCCTTTGGAACAAGAGGCTTTTAAGGAAGTTGTTTCTAACCAACGGTATGAACAAGTAGGAAAGTAATAGAGGGCTTATGGGGGAAGGTCAACCAATGGGTATATTGAGCACATTCAATTATTTCTGAGTTTGTAACTCTTGTCTCTGTGACTAGGCCATGCATGTTTGTTAACTTGTGCCAATTAAAATTAGATTCTATTCTCCCACAGTAAGCAGGAGATAGGCACCATCTTCTTGATGACTGGCTTCTCAGAGGGATGGCTCCTAAACCCTTGAAGATGTTCTTGATGGTAAAAGTAGTGAGCGGTTTTTAAAAAAATGACTTTCATTACTTACTTGTCAAAGAGGTAGAGAAAAAGATTATAATTTTACTTTTGTAAAGTAGTCTACAAAAAGGGAGGTTATGACTTTGTGGCACACAGCAGACTAAAGCTAGGGGGATGTTAAGGCCTCCATAGTCTGTATAATTGTACATATCTTTAAAACTTAAAATATTTCAAATCCTTGTTACTCTGCCTGTTTCAGGTCATTACTAAACACTTACCTGGCTTTCACTGTGATATCTATTAAAATGTTATTCATTTTATAGTGGTCTAGAACTACACATAAGGTGATAGTCTGGAGATATTTTTGTTCCTCATAATCTTCACCCAATTTTCTGTCAATTTTTCTGTTATTCTTTAATTTTCCATTTGTTATTAAAAATGTAATTTAAAAATTCTAGTTTTATAGGACTCACTATACACAGCATGCATAAAGTATTCAAAATTGGGATTGGTTCAGATTTTGGAATCTTTGCTTGCACATAAGGAGACATTTGAGAGATGGAAGTCTGTGCACAAAACTGGCTTCATACACAACTTATACACATAGCCCAAGGTAATATTATGAAATACTTTTTATTTGTGATCCATCACTTGAGGTCAGGTATCTATTTGTGGCAGCATATCAGTTCCTTTTGTGGGTTTTTATTAAGCAGACTGTCTCATGTGTCTTAGAACTAAGCATTATCAAGACTTTTTGTTTGTTTTGAGGACAACGGTGGCATGGAGAACTACACATTTGTTCTAATTTGTTAGCCGTCAGCCACCGGTGTATTATTTGAAGTGTGGCCCATTTGTACTACATCAGCTATGCTGGGCCAGTGGAGTAGGGTGCTGACAGATGGGAGAAAGTATTCAGAGATGGCTGAGAAATCAGGGTTATTTAAGGATCAAAAGGAAAAGGTAAGGTTGAACCTTCCTAAAAGAAAAGTAGTGGTCCAGTAGTGGTGGCCTGGACAAAATGTTAGCAGAACATACCAAGAGTGTCGGGGAGAAACAAGCTGGACTAGTTAAATGCCAGAAGGTCTAGGCAGCTGGCCAAACAGGAAGTTGCTAGTGTCTTGTGGTGGTGGGCTAGAGAGGAAGTCACGAGGTTCTGAGGACCAGACAGGAACACAGCCAGGGAGAGCTCCCAGGACAGCATCAGGGTTGGTTAGCTGGACTGTAGCACTCCCCATGCCCCTTTCTGCACCCAGTTACTGCAGGGAGGGGATTTTGCAGATTGAACTGCACAGCAGTGATGCCATGACCTTGCTATGCTCCACCATGTGCCCGCTATCCCACGGAGCAGCTGACTTAGCAGGTGGGCAGGAAGGCCGTTCGTTTCTTTAAGTAACTCTAGTTTACCCATTTTCAGCCTCCCTCAGATTACACCATTTGGACATTATAGTTCCCGGTGACTTGCAAATCCCCTTGACTTGGGAACACATAATGCTAAATGCCCCAGATTCTTCTGGGACAACATAAAGTCATTGTGGATTTGGAAAATATAGTATGAAAAGAAAACATAGTTATCTCAGTAATTCTTATGTTGATTTCATATTGGAGTAACATTGTGGTTATACTGAGAAAAGTTAAACTTATTATTAAATTTAATTTCAGTGGTCCTTTCTGCTTTTTTAACAGTCACTGAAAAAATCCTAATTGCATGTAATGTACATTTGCGGTTCTTATCATATTGTTGCATAGCATTGACTCCAGATCCCATGAGTAATGCCTTTTGTATATGGCTCATCCATATATAAAGATATTTATTTGTTAATTACATAAGTTGGAGCTTTAAATTTGCTTGTTTAGCCAAGAGCAAGAATTTCTAATCTAGCTGTGACTTTGGCCTAAGTTACACAGATTTATCTTTGTGTTCACCCCATTTTTCCTCCCTTCACTTTGCCAGCCCTTCTAGTCACACAGGGCACTATGCCAGAACTGGAAACTTCTTGGAAGGTCAGAATACTCTTTTGTTAGCTCTCAATTGTATTGCTTCTCAAGTTTCTTTAAAACTAAAACTACTTCAACAGTAAGCTTCTTAATTATGTCACAGGCTCACCTGTGAAAGGTGTGCAGCCTCTTAGCAGTAGCTAATTTTCCTTTAGTGCATCTCATTCTTATGTTGAAGTTTCCAATTTCTTATTCATGAAAAGCTGTAACATATGTTAATCCTTTGCAGGTGGAGTAACTAACACAGCACAGTATCAGAACAGATTAATGGTGTATGAACCTAACCAGGTAAGAATCACATATAAAGAGCTTACTACTTTAATTAAAATGAATTTTAAAAGACTTCCACAGGACTCAGTAATTGGAATGCCAAGTGTATACATATATACATGCTTATTTGGAAGGAAGCATCTGGGTAAACTGACTTTTGGTTTCTATTTTGTTAGAAAATTTGCACTCTAGTTTTATGTTATGCACAATGCCTCACCACTTCAGTTTTGCATAACATAGGAAAGATTTTGATTGTTCTATCTCTGTGTCGTAGAAGGGGTGCTATTTTAGGAGGGCAACATGCTTGTAGTTTAGTATGCAAATAAAATATCATTAACTTAAAGTAATCAAAGTGTTCTGTAGTGATACCTGGGAGATATCCAAAGTCAGGTATCTGAGAAGCTGGAGCACATATTCCATGTTAACAGTGAGGGACTGAATTAGAAACACTGACAGTGCCAGCCCTTTCTTCTATCCACTGCTCATGCATATTTAATGACTTCTTCCTCAAAAGAAGAAATATTTTTATTCTTTTTTCTTGCTACCAAAATATATGGCTTTGGCAGATGTCTACTGAATTTTGGCATTTCTAGGATTTGGAAAAAGTAAACTTTTTTTATTATGACAATATCCTGGTGGATTTGGAGGTTTAGTGTTCATCAGCTGAAGGGCCTGTATTGGGATATGAGACAATAGGTTGACCTTGGCAGTCCGAGTCCAGTCTGGCCACCAATGTCGAATACACTCAGTGTAACTGGTATTTTCCCGTTTTAATAATTACTTGACTCTAAATATGAAATTATTTTTCACAAACTATTCCTGAGGGTATTTCTGAAGCTATAAATTTCATACAAGTATCCACGTATCTCAAAAGGGATCATTATTACAATTCTCTCGAGTTGGGTACACACAGGGTTAAAGAGAAAGGAAGGTGTTAACATTACTCAGATGAGCTGTTTCATGTTTGTACACACAGGCTCTTTTTAAAAATTCTGCTGGCATACTGTTTACGGTGGGTACTGGCAAACATCACATCTGCTTGCGTCTTGCTCAGAATCTCAATAACTCTATCACTCAGCCCTGGTGCTTATTTCTCTCCTAGGCCTTTGTGGAGAGTCGATAATGCCTGCCATCTGCCACAGAGCACACAGCTACCTGCCAACAGGCAGGCAGGGTGACCTCTGCCTCCCCACCACTGATTAGCATTCACATGCTGGCTTACCAGGAATGACCCACCAGGCCTCTCTGTCTCCTTGCCTTTGCAGTGGTTGTTGGCTCACCTGGCAGACGCTGCAGTAAAGGAAGCTCTAGTCAGGGGAGGTAGGCAGGGCTTGCACGCCAGATGGCATCTATAGTCTGTGGCAGGGGACTAGACTGCTAATGTAAACACTGTGTCCTAACAGCGTAATAGGTTGTCTCTTAGACAGCACCTTAGAAAAGCACCATCAGAATTTTAAATTTTACTCAAGTATAGTGCATTAAAGGTATTTCTTAGCAAAGTATCTGAAAACAAAGCTTAAGCATTTTATTAAGAAATACTTGTTTGGAAGGCTATTATTATATATTCAAATAGGGAACAGATAATCTTCAAACTACAATTTTTCTTTAAAAGAGAAACTGGGAATGATGTAGTATATATGCCTGTAGTAAATGTATGCCTATACTATACATGCCAATGTTTGCAAAACATGTTTGCTGTTTCTTTCCTCACAGTTTTGTGAACTGGTGAAATTCTATGTATTCAAAACATAAGATTTTTCTGGTTGAAATCCAAATTTTTCTTGGCAAAAAGGAAACTGAAATCTTCCTGTATGTTTAGTGTTTATGTAGAAAGAAAATGTTTACCTGTCCATTTCTTGGTATACTTACCAATTACTTAGTTTAGATTTAAAGTCTTAACTGATTTTTATCTAATTTTACAATTTATATTACACTTAAAACAGGAGCCTTACTTTAAAAAGGGCTGAGCATACCCTTCTCATTATTGATGGTGTCCTAGAACTAAATATTGAAGGTTTCATTATTCTCTAAAGTTCTCATACACAACTTGGTTTTATACTAATACAAATGAATAGGGGCCTAGAACTTTTTGCAGTCTGGGAGATTTACTAGTAAATGTTACACTGTGAATTGTAAATATAATATGGAAGCCGATAAAAAGAAAATGTGGGAAGTTTAATTAAATCTTATCCACAGATCTCAGGTGAATTTGGAAAGTACAGCAAAGCCACTCTCACCTGAGTTTATGTAGTAGCCCCAGGCACCTAATTATTATTACAGGTTTTTTGTTTTTGTAATACCAGTAATCAAACTTGGGACCTGTATTTGCCTGGCAGGTGCTGTACCACTGAACTATAGCCCCAGCCACTATTATTTTTTAAAAAGTGAACCTGTGTTGGACATTTTTCTAAAGTTTTTATGTTTCTTAGCTCATTTAATCTTCACAACAGACTTTATTTTAAATAGGTATCATCATTTTATATATAAATAAGCACAGAGAGGCTAAAGAAGATGGCTCAGGATCAGGTAACACAGCAATTCTGGATCTAGAGTCTGTTTACTTAAACATTATATCACTAGTCATGGTATAGCAAGCCAGCGATTTTCACTCTTAATTTTCATGTAAAATTCCTCTGAACTAAGAGAACCATCTTGAAAAATTTTAATGTTATCCCTTGTAAAATTTTTATGCTTTGACCACAAAATGCAAATAGAATGTGGTTCATAAACATTAGGGTTTCTGCTACTAATGAGCCACCCACTGCTGTTCTCTGCCAAGTAGGTATCCTATTAACAGAACACACTTGAATTTCATTTCTCAGAATAAGTGGATAAGCCGTAGCCCCATGCTGCAGAGACGGGTCTATCATTCCATGGCTGCTGTCCAACGGAAGCTTTATGTCCTTGGAGGCAATGACCTTGACTACAATAATGACCGGATCCTTGTGCGTCACATAGATTCTTACAACATTGACACTGACCAGTGGACACGTTGTAATTTCAATCTGCTGACAGGCAAGTATCTTTGATGAGTTAAATGAGAAACAAGCAAATTCAAGAAGTTGTCTAACTTGTTTTTCTTAGATACTTTTAATGCATCTCTATTAAGTGCAAAATGGGTCGAACAACTACCTTTTGTTAAGCAGAAAGTTTTGTATTATTACCACACAACAAAATGACTTGTTGGAGTGGCTGGGCACATAGTTACTCGGGGCCTGAATTACTTTTATGCACATTCTCTGTGACCAGAAGAGGCATGTCTTTGTCAGTCAGTATTTAACTCATAGCTTTGATACACACAGGAGGAACAAGAACAATTTCATTTTTGTTTAGTTCCCCTTTATCTTTTGAGTTTAAAGCAATGGTCATTATTTGTCACTATCAGTCTGTAGTCTCCTAGAAATTAAACCTTCTAGTAGATATGTTCAGAGGGGTTTGTCTGTGCCTCTAGCCACACATTCCCACGTAAACATTTCCATAGGACAATCCTAGGCATGGCCCAACCTTGACCCAAAGAGAAATGAAAAAGCAGTAAATAACATATTTCTGGTGTTTCTATATGGAACTGACAACTCTTTTCCCTTGTCATCTTGCTTTATTATTTTGTATTTAGTACAGGGTCTACAGGGTCTCACTACACAGATCAGACTTGTGATCCTTCTGTTTGCAGCCTCTCAAGCGCTGGGATTACAGGGGTGTACCATCACTCCCAGTCTCAGTCTCCCTGTTTGCTCTGGTGGTGGGGCCAGCATGGCATGCTGGGGATAGAAACCTGGTTTCTGCGTCTGCCTAAGCAGGCGCTTTAATCTGCTGAACTATCTGGTCGGCCCACCTTGCATTACTAAGAACCACAAATGATCAGTTCTTCCAGGCAGAGCTGCTTAAATAACAGAAAAATTACTCAAAACAGTGGGTTAGACTAGGTTTCTGAAGATATTTTAATATGCAGAGTGGGTATTCAATCATTCACAGTGCTGCTGGGGTGAAGCAACATTCAGAGCATAACCAGACATTTACTTATTTTGTGGTGTTATTCTGCAAAATGATTTTTGAAGCCCATGCTGAGTATTTAGCTCTCAGTTGTATTTGTGACTCAGACCCTTGATCCCTCGATCTGGGATTCTGCCTGCTATAGGATCCAGCTTATTTATTACTCCAGCCAGTGCTATGCCAGCTCATCAATAAAAAGACTCTTTTACTCTCTGATGGCCTCCAGGGAAGAATATGTGGTAGTGAGTTATTATGTCTTCTTTTTTGAAATGGGAGGAGAAACCCTTCATCATTTTGGCATGTCAGTACCTAGGGGATTATCCAGGCTAGTCCCAGCTCAAGAACTTTAATATAATCTTAAAACTGTTGTATATGTAAAGAAAGGCAAGGTAGCAACTTTATCATGTTTTTCCTGCCATTTGTCTTCATTTGGGCCACACTTAGGAGCATGGCTCCATTTTATTGGTCTTAGGGTTGCAGCTATTGTTTTACGAATGTAAGCACCTGTCTTAGAAATTCTGTGGGTCCAAGAAGTTGCTTTGCAATTCTAAAACATACCTTATTTCTGCCACAATAAATAGTATATGACATATTATAGAACTTTTTAGTTTCACATAGCTTACTATTGATTCATTATTAAGTTAGCTGGGTAATTAGTGTTCTGACCTAGTTATGACCTAATACAGATAGATTCATTCTGTAGCAAATAGTGGCATATTTTCTCAAGTAGGAGAGGCAGTGACTAGTTGCTACAAAAATCCCATGCAGTATAAAAATGTGCCACAGGGAAAAATTCTATACCCTAGTCGCAAAAGGGTTAATTAAAACATGTGAGAAATGGATTTTTATCTTTTTATTTAACTCTCCTTACTTTAGGCCAGAATGAATCTGGAGTTGCTGTCCACAATGGGAGAATATATTTAGTTGGTGGATATTCAATTTGGACAAATGAGCCTCTGGCTTGTATCCAGGTGAGTGGTTGAAGTTTCTTTTGAAGTTTGCTCAAGTGGCTCAGTAAGGTTACATTTTGTAATGCAATTGCTGAAGGATGGAGAAAAAGGCTGTAGGTCCTTTCTTTTCATACCGTTGCCTTATTTTTGTATCACAAATCATTTATTTCCATAAGTGGTATCTGCAGAAGTATTTTTTCCTTCCTGAAGTAGTGGCTGTGAACAGTCCTAGTTTCTTGCTGATCTGAAGAGGAAAGCCTGGCATGATTGCAGGGGGAAGCCCAGGCTGGGCAAGTTGTTAATTGTTAGCTGGATGTGTCAGAAGAGAGAAAAACAAAAGAAAACAAAAACAAGAAACAAATAATATATATTATGTACCACAGTTTCCTATGTTTTCTGATATTGACAGATCTCTCGTGACATCTAGAAAAGTCTATCCTAGCTGCACATTTTACCTAATTTCATCTTTGTTGGGAGATTTCAAACAACTGCTTTAGTTAACAGTTGCAGAACTTTGAGTTGTTTTACTCTTCAGTGACCTTTTAAGGTACATGTGTTAAAGAAAAATTTCTACCTTGTCTATGGTTTCTGAGTTGCTAGCATGTATTGTGTTGTCCTTAATGTCCACTTACATTCATAATATTGTCTTTTTTTTCTATCTTGCCAGAGGTCTTTTGGAGATTTTATTCACACCATATAGTAGGAAAAAAAAAATCAACAAGGGTAAGGATAGATAGGAAAACCATATTTAACAAGTTTAGCCAAATGGATGAGTTCTGGATTGAAGAATTACAATGTAGTTTTCTTAGTACACATACAACATTTCCACAAGAGATAAGGTTAAGAAAACTTTAGCCTCAAAATTAAGTATTATACTGTTATGTTCAATAAGACAATGCAATGAACTTTGAATTTAACAAAAAGTTAAATAGCCTCTTGTTTACCTAGACATAATAAACACCTTAATCCAAGATTAATCTACAAACTATTAACTGCCCATATACCTTATGTGCTGAAGTTACAGAAACAAAAAAACTCCCAGAATTTTATGAGAATGTAATGAACACAGACACCCAAGTGCATAAGATTCTGAGTTAACTAAATGCAGCCTTGTACACAGCTTAAGTCATCTTTTGGCTAATGGCAAATGAGCAAAGGGTTTTCTCCACAGCATCCTCCTAGTCTTCATCTAAGTATGTATGTAGCAACTTTTAGTTTTTTAAGGTTTCTTTCAATTTTCACTTTTCAGAATTGATAAGCCATTGAATGGGGCAACAGTAAATGTTCTACTGTACTAGAAAACTTCTTCCATGTTTTTGGGATCTTACACTTGACCAAAATAACTCTGCGTTTATCATGAAGAAAATTTGTAAATTTGAAATCAATAAGGATATTCAAAGGTATTCTCAGGATTAAAGTGATTTGACGGGAGTAAAAATTTCAAGTAGTGACTGTATTAGTGGATTAAAAATTGTGAATTGCTTTTTCTAAGAGTCAGCAAATATGGGTAATGTACGCCAGTTAGCCATTCTGGTGAATGGCATAAATCCTCTTGCAAATTGTTTATTCTCTTGGCTAGCATACTAGTCCTACAAAGCAGAGATAAATCTGACAAATGCTTTAAAGAGCTTTTACTGTTAACATAATGTATCCATATTGGCATGATTGTTAAGAGATATTTGAGGCAAAGGTCATACATTATAGATTAATCATTTAACTCATCTTACATTTTAGTTATTGACTGAATTAAAGCTTAGATATTTTATGTTATATTATGGGTTTTACAGATCTATTTTGGTGCACTTAACAGCAATATAGTGATGGGGAGACTAGCTATGTAGCTAGTCTTCAAAAGCAGGCCCTGTCTTTATTATTTGCTGGAAGAATATCAACAGAGAAGCAAGTTAATGGGAGACTGGAATAGTGTTGATGAGAAAATGTCTAGAATAGAAATTCCTAAGTATAAGATAGCAGATTGAAAAGTGCAGAGTGGTGGGAGTGAAAATTGTATGCATACTAGCATCAAAATTTGTAAATTTTTTTGTCTTAAAAATAATCCTTGGGGCTGGGGAGCTAGCTCAGTGGTCTAAGTGCCTTCCTGGCAAGCACAAGGACCCAGGTTCAATCCCTGGTACCCCATGCTGTGCCAGCCCTGGAACCCTGGGTGTGGTAGTGTACACCTGTAATTCCAGTACTTGGTAGGAAGAGAGAGAGGGATCACCATGAGTCTGAGCTGAGTAGCAAGACGGTACAAATACATAGATAGATATAAAATATACTCGATCTATTACAAGCTGTTAACCCGAGAACATAGTAATTTATTAAAGACCATACTCATAGTTCAGAGATTGTCCCATCAACATCAATAAAAATTAAACTCGTTTTATGCTTTTGAACACACAAGCCAATGTGTCAATAGAATGCTCCTTCTGGACCCTAATCCAAATTTATGGAACAATCATTTGTAGGACTTCGTCATGTGGAACATGCATGTGAGACATTAAGAAAGTATACTATTTCCTAGTATTGCTCTGATTTGGTGCAAAGTCTTAATTCATCACAAGGCTGACCCGAATGAGAAAAGCTGACATGCTTTCAAGTTAATACTTGTTTAAAGAATGAGATTTAGACTTAATCATAAATTCATGGGAAATAGCGGAAACAGATTCCTGACAAAAGTGAAGGTGTGCTAGTTCATTCTGTGGAGGCATGAGGCAGTGTCTGGCGCCCAGGTCCGGCTCTCGTCTGGTGTGCCATGGTGACAAGCACACAGCAGGGAGCAGCCGCACCGGTGTGCCAGCCATCGGTCTGTGCCCAGGATCACTGGTTGTCTTCATTCACTATCATTTCCTTGTGGAGGGCGCCAATCTGGCACTGCCTTCTTCCAAATGCTCCTTTCTGCCAGTTTACAGGGGAGTGTTTTGGAGAAAAACTGCCAATGCTTCCTTTTCCCTTCTCAGATTAAATACATTACATCTGCTTAACATATGCAGTCTCTGTTGGCCCAGGGTACCAGACAAAAGCTCTCTCAATGACTATCTCAGTTATTTTGCCTCCTATAAATATATTCAGTTGTGGGGAGGGATGTATTGAAGGCACTGAGTCCTTGCTCTTTCTGGATGGCCTCCTTGAGCTCAAATGCTGGGCTCTTCCACCACTTTCTAGCTAAATTACTTTCTTCTCTGTAAACTGAAGACAAGATTTCTGAGAAGTATGAAATGCTTTCTACTTTCTATAGATATACTAATAAAAATTCCATTGAAATTTTCCTTATTTTCATGGAGTAGATAAGTGATACTTGTGATATTGATCTTAAAATTTCTCTGGGAGAGCATAAATATATTTACTTATTTTTGTGTATTTGGTACAGGGTCTTACTACAGACCTTGGACTCATAGTGATCTTCCTATGTCAGCCTCTCCAGTGCTGGGAGGTGGTGCACTTCCCCTAGGGGTTCACAACCACACCTAAGCACACCTGAAGGCGGGGGGGGGGGGGGCTGGCACGGCATGTAGTGTCAGGAATTGAACCCTGATTCCTGCACTTGCCTAAACAGGTGCT
>NDGN011408794.1:0-17691 GCA_002564285.1 Tympanoctomys barrerae
TCTCTCTCTCTTTCTCCATGTATCTTGCTGCAAAGAACATGAAAGTGCACATGTGTCTTCAACATATTTATGCAATTTCCCTTCTACATGCACCAAGGGACGTGATGATTGCTACATCATGTGCTATCACTATAGTTTCCTGAAAAACATTATAATACTATTTTATTAAAAATCAGTACAAATTTATTTTCTTAACAATGTGTAAAGACTCTTTTCTTGCCATCTTCTACAACACATCTCATTGGGTTTTATGACTGCAGCCATCATTAAGGGAATAAAGTGCTTTTTCACTATGATCATTATTTGCACTTCTTAGATTATTAATAATTACTATCAATAACATTACTTACATTGAGCATTTTCCTTACAGATCTTTGCAAGTACTTTCTTTTTAACCGGTAATAATTCTATCCAATTAAATTATTTTTCACTATTCTCTACTGACATGGATTATGTGTTTGATCTCCAAATCTGTATTTATTCTATCATATAAGATCTTCATTACCAATAGTCTGGAAGTTTCAGATATCTAAATTTTATCTTTCATAGGTGTTACATTTTAAATCAATCTATCTCTACTTATTAAATCATCACTTTCTTTGTACCAATATAATGCTTGTCCTCATCTTCCATAACCTCTGTATCATACAAGATCATCTGAAAACTTTAAATTATAAAAAATAACTTCATAAATCTACAGAGATCATTAAAACTTTTATTTTAGAAATGAATTTTTAAGTTGAGATACAATAATTTTAATATTTGTTGTTTATATGACAGAAGATGAAGTTTTCAACAATATGTAAAAATCAAATCTGTGTAATATACAATTCCAATTATTCCACCATTATTCTCTTTTATATGTTTGGAATTTCATACCTTTCAATTATGGTAGAGTCTCTAAAGCAAGATATTTTATTGTACTTTGAAGAACAGGTGTTATTCTTCCACTTTATTTTGATTCCATTTTCTCAGCATCCCCCCCACCTTATTTTTGAGATACACTCAATTTGTAGTTCAGGCTGAACTTGAACTCAATATATATTCCAGGTTTGCTTCAAACTTACTACGTAGTCCAGGTTTGCCTTGAACTCAAAGTAATCTTCCTGCCTCAGCCTACTGAGTGCGGAAATTACAGTTATGGGCCGCAAGACCTGGCTCTTGGTCACCTCTTCCCTGGAAAACCTCAAATGTTTTTCTCAACTGTTTTTAAAATATTCTGCAAATTCTCTTCCACTTGGACATTAACATCCATGCTTCAAAATGCAACATATTAATTTATTAAAAAGTATAAATTAAGTGAAAGCGTTGTAAGCATCACATTTAATAATATCTTAAAATTCATTGTTAAAAAGCATTATATGGCACCTTTAATGATAAGTGATCTACAGATGATTTTGTAAATGTGTTCTTCCTATGAAGTACTATAAACATTATGTGATAAGAAAATGAATAATACTATGGTGAATTATTGAAAATAATAATTAATTTATTATTTTCATAACAAAGTAGTCCATAGTAATATTGGGTTATCTGTAGTACTGGCAATGTCAGAAGTTACTGACTTGAGCCTTTTAGAGCTCAGGACATTAATATTGCTTTACTTTTTATACCTTGTTTTTATACTTTTCTGCTGGATGGTTAAGACCATGATGAAGCAAGATCTATATAGCAAAAAATCTAACTTTTGTATGTGAAAAGGTCAGTCCAATCCCCGCAGGATTTACCCTGAAACCACGTACAGCAATTGATATTCTACACTTACTGTTTCTATACATGGGTTGACAGAAGGGTGAGAAAGAATAAAAATGATCACTGTGAGGGGTTGTGGTTGTGGCTCAGAGGCAGAGCTCTTGCCTTGAATGCATAGGTTCATGGGTTCAATCCCCAGAACCTCATGTATGCAAAATTAGGAATAAAAGCAATAATTAAATAATAATAATAATAATAATAATAATAATAAATGGTCACTGTGATGGACTGACAAATTTGCAATTGTAAATGTCTCATACTGTTTAGAAAAAAAAGTACTCATCTAGCATTAAGAATTTTATTTTATTGTATTTTATTTCATTTTTATATTTTTGAGAAGGGTCTACAGGGTGTTCAAGCTCTCACTACTAGATCGGATTTGTAGTGATCCGCCTGTTTACAGCCTGCCAGGAGCTAGGATTACAAGTGCGGGCCACCATGCCCAGTCTCAATTGCTTTCTCAGCGTGCCCTGGGAGCGGGACTGGCTCCCAGGGAGAGACCTGGGGATTGAACCTCTGGCCCCTGGGCCTGCTTGCAGGCTCTTTGATCCACTGAGCTGTTTGGTTGGGTCCTAAGCAAGAATTTTAAATTTTTAAAATGTGAAAAATCTTGGTAAGTAACAATCTTTAAATATTGTTATAGCACTATTCAATTTAAGCTAAATTAGGTGCATATAATAAAATATATCTAAAAGTTGATTGTCACACCAAAGCACCTACACCTGAAAATATGTAATTCAGAATAGCAAATGAAAATGCAATAAAAATTTAATATTTTTAAGACAATATGGCTTTCAAAAATTTACCGGTCATACTTATAAAATAATGCTTATTATATCATGCATCAATCAAGAACGTGGAGCTGAAATCAATAAACGCAGTTCAGAAAGAGAACAAAATCTGGAAATACAGACCAAAGTCATTGGAAAGGCAATACTAATTATGTTGAATTATGATATCACTATAATTTTGTTTTCTTTTTTATTAGTTATTTAACCTCTCTCACTGATTTGCTTTTTTCCTGGCTACTGCAAATGAATTTGTGGAAAGGCAACGGGACACAGAAAGAAAAGGAGGAAGACCGAGGGATTTGTTGTGGAGTGCATAAGAGACTCCATTATGTTTGAATAAAGAACATCATTCAGATGACATAAATCCAGATTAGCTTTCCTTGCTTAAGGTATTAGGCCAGATCAGGATTAACATACAGAATACAGTTGATTTCTTTAGAACAGTGTTTCATAGTTTGAAACAATGTGCAGTTTAAAAATTCCTATGATGAAATCTATTCTTCAATTGATGTAAATATGCTAAATAATATTATCTTTGGAAATATGAGATTGTCCTCCTTCACTTTTTAATAAATGCTTACTTCACTGCTTCATAATAAGCATCTTCCCAGTTCCCAGTTAACATAGAAGCAATGAGTTTCTATGCGTATTTTATTGTTATTCAACACATAAAAATCTGAGTAGCAGAGATTTTCCCAATTAAATATACTGAAATTTAAATATAACCAAACTTATGGAACAAAAAGTTTGTCTAAAACATAGACAAGTAGTAATTACAATAAATACATTCATTTTCCTTGAACAGTCAGTCTAAATCGGTAATCTCTTGATCTTCACAGCTGCTTTTTTTATTTAGCATCTGTCAATCTTGCTTTGAATGCCTACTGACCCAGTTTCAATAGTTGATCATCTTCCTTTCTTTCTAGTTCTTTCCTTCCAACACTGAGTAGTATCTGCAGGGGTTCATGCAAGTTTAAACAAGAGCTACCACTGAGCTACTTCTTTAATCTGATTGAATGATTCACTCAATTAATTTTTAGACAGTTTCACTAAGTTGCCCGAACTGGCTTCAAATTTGTGGTCATTCTGCCTCAGGTTCCCAAGATCATCTTTATTTCTGATGTTAAGGTGCATCACATTGACAAACCTGGGTCTCATTTATCATCACAGAATATTGTTACATAGAAGTATAAAATTATATGATAGGGCTAAGTCTTGAGATTTTATATTCACTTTCAATTTTCTATCATAGCCAGTTTGAAATCAGAGTATGGATATATTGAAACAAAAATATGTAGATAGAATTGCAATAATCATTTAGTATGATAAAGTTTGGCAGAATGTTTTTGTTCAGTTTCTAAACAAAGTATATAGACAATTCTATTTCATTCACCCATAAATATGGAAAATTGCTCACCATTACTTCCTACCCTAATCTCTAAAGCTAGTTTGCCTATTCCAGTGTCACTAATGATTATATTCTGTCATGGAAGTTTATCACAGTTATTGATAATGATAATGAACCTAGTTATTGACCCAATAAACATTTTTTGGAAGTTGAAATGTGAATATGGACTATTAGGTTTCAAATCCTATGTCTATAATAAGCTATTGTATAACCCTAAGCAATTTTTGGAATGTTTATCTACTGGGCTACAATTGAATACATAAAACAAAGGGAGGGTGTATCATTAAATTCATTTTAATATTTAGCAATAAAACAATACTAAGAAATGCAAAAATTAATAGAATGCTGCATTCATAAAATTTGAATGTTTTCTGCATAGCACACAATTGCCCATAATTTAGAATCACTGTATTTATTTCATTTATCCTATGCCTTAAAAGGAATTGCACTACAGAACTGTGGATGCGTTGTTGCTTAGTTGTTGTATGTCCTTCTTGAATTCTTGAATATTAAGAGCAGTAACTTTCTGTAAGTATCTAAGAAAATATTTTGCTTCCTGGTCAGTAAACGGCCTTTAACCTTTCTACCATTATAAAAACAAGTAATACTTGACTGAAGCAGAGGATGTCGAGTTCCCCCTTTCTGGGAAGTCACCCAAGGCACACATGCACAAAATGTCACCTTGAAAGAAGAGGTTTTATTTTTCCTATTTGAAATCACTGTTTTAAAATCCTATCCCAAGAAATTCTCTTCCATATCATATTCACACTGGGTCTCATAAGGCATTTATAACAGGAAATGTACCAATCTCAGTCCTTGCTGCTTGTAATTGTGTTTGCATAACTAGTTTTTCTGACTATTAAAAATAAAAAGGTTCAGGGCCAGCCAAATAGCTCAGCCGATAAAAATGTCTGCAAACAGGTGCAGCGGCTGGGGTTTGATCCCCAGGCCTGCCATGCCAGCTTAACCCCAGAGTGTGCTGAGACAGCGATTGAGACTGGACATGTTGGCACGTGCCTGTAATCCCAGCTCTTGGGAGGCTGTAAACAGGCAGATCACTACCAGTCTGATCTAATCATGAGACCCTGAACACCCTGTAGACCCTTCCCTAAAATATAAATAAATAAATAAACAAAGGTTCAAAACTTAAAGCAAGGTAATGTTTGTAAATGACAGAAAGCAATTAAAGACTACTGAAGAATTGGTATTTACACATTTCAACATTTTCTTATTTAAAACTATACTATAATTTTCAAATATTTTTCTGCAACAATATAGCAAATGTTTTATGACTTTGCTAAATTAAGTCCATAATTATATTGTTAGAGGACAAAAAGATGAGAGAAATGTATTGTCCCTTGAAACAGTGAAATGTTTTAATTCCATTGGTGGTGCCATGTGTGGTAGAAAAGGCTTGAGATGGAAGTCAAATAAAAATAAAATTTGAGCTAGTGTTGCTAAATGTGTTACATTATATTATTACTGAACCGAATTCTCACTTTACTGGCTTACAATTTAAAAAGATATAAAAATCTAAGATCATTGTCATTCCAATTAAATTCTCCAAACTATTTGGAGTAATCAGTGTTAGAATATTTTCTTTGGATAATACAGATCTATTTCATATTTATTTCCTTGCACAAACAAAAATTATCATACTGTGTTAGATTTTTAAAAATGTATTCTATGTATGTAAGTTGGTGCGTATGTGTATGTGTTGAAAATAGGCAAAAGAGTTACTAGCTAGAATAGCAACTGTAAAGAAATCCTTTTATTCTCATCTGATACTGTGCCCTGAAGGATGATCTTACTCTGCTAGCACGGTTGAGGCATATGGGGGCATTTACATGCTAAACAAATGTCATTGGTTTTAACAAGTTCCACTTCTATAAGAAGAAATACTGAAGATTTGGATTTGCAGATGATAATTTTCATGGAAATTAATTCTACAAACACCATGACAGCCTTTAAGTAATCTGGTTGACAAAACAGGCCATACAGTTTGCTTTCGGACACATGCCCTAAAATAATGTCCTAACAAATCATCAATGTCACAATTAGTAATGAGCAAGATAAATTGCTTACATTTTGATACTTATTGTCAAAATTTATAAATTAATATAATTAATTTACTTGTTTAATTGTGTTCTAAAAAGGATGAGACGCAGGAAAGTATCTTAATATTTTAGAGAAGTATGAAAAACATTATTTTGTGTGTGTTAGTATCTTTCCTTATGTCATTCTTTTCATTTTCTTAAACATATACTGACATAAACAGAATTTAATGACACTTCAAGGTGTCCTACTCTGGACATGATACACTGTGAATACCATTGCTTTCTGATGTCACATGGGCCACAGATATGAAAGCAAACCCAAGAAGAAAGCAGAAGTTGGGACACATTCCTATTTTATTTTATTTTAAAGAGAAAAACAATAAACTGAGTTTGAAGAAGAGGTAAGTGGGACAGTTACAATGGCTACACACTGGGTATTGTTATATTCTGTAGTCATCAGAATAACATATTTAGCCATGATATCTTGTCTAAATAGTATTAGTAAAAATATTCTTTTCAAGGAACTAAGAGAAGCTAGCTGTGTAATTATCTTAACTTTTTTGTATGTGCACATTTTTTTCTTTCTCCCTTTCTTCTTTTCCTTTTGCCTCCAACACAGCTTGCCTTTGCTTTTGAACAGCTTCTTCCCACTCCACAGCATCTGTTCTGTTTCAGATCCTATTTTTGTCACACTCTTAACAGTATTTCTCAATTAAAAACATGATTAGTTTAATAATCTGCATCATAATAACATTTTATTCCTAAAAATGTCACGTTATAACTAATAAATGTAGAAAATAACTAAAGTTTATTTTAATACTTCCTTTGTTTTCTTAACCTCCAAAACTATTCTGAAGGAGGCTCTCTCTCTCTCTCTCTCTCTCTCTCTCTCTCTCTCTCCATATATATATATATACACATATAATATGTTGCAGTCATTTATATTAAAAAATCCACACTTTTATACTTAATCCATTTAAAAGAAAATTCTTAAGAATGATAGGGTATGGGAAAAGTGTTTGTATGTAAATACATTAACTAAAGTTGGAGAGTTTGTCCAGCCACATTGATGGCTATCCAGAACAAAGGTCACTCACTATCCAGGGTCAAACCCGGATTTTATTAAGTCATGAAGGAGTGGCTTGAGGATGAATGACTAAGAATTGCAGGACATAGGTGAGTTCTCTGATCTTGGCTAGGTGGGAGGCCTGCATTTACCTCTGTTATATGCAGAGAAGGATATGCAGTAAAAGTGATTTGCATTATACTATTGAGATAGTTTTGGTGTCTGGTGCTTCAGCTCCGATGTGCAATCTTTTAAGCCCCAGGAAGTCATAGCCTCTATCTTGAGGCTCAATCCCAGGCAACAGTGTGGAGCACTGGCTCTTTGTTCTGTCTCGACCCAGTTCATATTAATGAGAAGTAGGTGTGGGTTATCAGGGGAACTCATGTGCCATCTTCAAAGACTACTACCAGCATCTTGGTTAGACCAATATACATTGCTTAAAGCCAATTGAAAATTTAAGGAAAAGTCCTATCCAGCTCTATACCTATTAACACATGTATATAGGGTCAGGCACAGCCAAAGTGGAAACAACTGCTCTTCTCTCGAGGAGGGGTGCTCAGGTGGTCCGCCACATACTATGCTCATCAGAATGAAAGCAGGGATCCTTGAGCTCTTCGTGTGGTATAGGTACATATAGTATTATGGCTTATGTTTTTTTATTACAAAATAAAAGATGTTTTCAGAATCAAAAAGAGAATAATAATAGAAAGACCTAAGAATAATAAAACTTGGTACAGTTACAGTATGAAAAATGTTTCAGTATATTCACTTTGTTATACCACAGCTAGCAGAAAATCCTCATGCTCTATAATGATACAGGGGAGGAGGCTTTTGGAAATACACGGGAAGGAATTAATTGACTAAGATTCAATTTTGGGAATTTTCATTATATCTTTAAAAATTCACATTTTGTGTATATATTTAAAATGAACAAAAATTGTCCTCTGGACCATATTATATATTTGATTGTCTTAATTTGTTTCTTAAAGTCTGACAAGTTTGCCACTCCTTGTACGAATTCCTAATTCTTCTTCCAAAGATAGGAATGCAAGCCAACACATTTTATGCACTTTTCATAGTTTAATCAATTTTCAGAATGTTTTATACAACTATATTCACTTTGATGTTTTGTTTGTTTTGTTTTGTTTTGTTTTTACTTGGCTTTTTTTTCTCCACAAAACTTTGACAGACTGGGAATGATGACTATTTTTGAGAAATTTGGTTGCTTTGGGGTATCTTTAAGTAATCAATGTTACAATTTTAGGTACTTCACATAATGAAATATATTAAACTACATTTTAAGAAATATAATATTCAGTGCTGGCCAAATAGCTCAGTGGATTAAAGCACCTGCAAGTAGGAGCAGGAGCAGGGTTTGATCCCAGGCCCTGCTGTGCTGGGCCACCCCCCCCCCGGGGTGCCCTGAGACAGCAATTGAGTCTGGGCGTGGTGGAGTGCACCTGTAATCCCAGCTTTTAGGAGGCTGTAAACGGGAGGATCACTACAAGTCCAATCTAGTAGTGAGACCCGAACACCCTGTAGACCCTTCCCTAAAACACACACAAAAAAAAAAGAAAGAAAGAAAGAAAGGAAAGGAAAGAAAAAGAAAAAAAAAGAAAGAAAACAACAAAAAACTCACAAGAAATATAATATTGAATTCATTCAATAAGTATATAAACTGAACAGCATCAATTTTGAAAGGCATCCTACCACATAATAGAATGTTGAATTCTATATCCACAAGGCCAACTTTTTTTAATATGAGGAATAATTTTAAATGTCAAGAATTTAAAAAGTAGAGCCTCTTCGTGTGCATACAGTTGAAGAAGTGCAGCAATAAGCAGCAGGGCGCAAACAATTAGGTTTATAATAATCACTTCCATCTGCTGCTTATAAATCACCACTTTCCTGATGAAGTCTAGTAAAACTGAGTCAGGTGCAGAATGTCCAGTAACAGAGCTGGCGGAGGAGCAGGTGGGGGACCACAGGGCACCTGGAGACCGCTCATGTCCACCTTACAGCCTGCACACTGTTTCGGCTCGGCTGATTACAGAACAAAGCACTGTCATAATTTACCTTCCTTCATTAGCTACAGGAGCAGCAAGACAGGTTTCACATGCAATAACCTGTTTAAGGAGTCTTCCTGTTCAGTATTAAGGAAAGATGCTTCAAGAAATACTTTGTTTTACTGATTAAAACAACAACAACAACACACTCCTGGGCTGGCAGGATAGCTCAGTGGACTAAGAGACTGCTTTCGCAAGCAAGGGACCAGGCACAGAACCCTGGTATGCCATGCCAGCCCTGCCCCCTCAGGACGTGCTGCGCTGGTGACCGAGTCTGGGCGTAATGGTGCACACCTGAAATCCCAGTGCTGGGGAGGCTGAAAACAGGAGGATCACTAGGAGTCCAAGCTGCTTAGTGAGACCCGGTACCAAATACATAAACGAAAAACAAACAAACAAACAAAAAACCCACTTCATTTTACCACTAAGGTACTGCTAATATACATTTTTTAAATAGTATTTTATTTATGAAGCCATTACCTGACCTGTTTTTCTACAAATTTCTTAAACTTATATAAATGTATTTGTTGACATTTTTCTTAAAATTATAATCCAATTATTACTTACAGTAATTAAAATATGTTCACATTCATTTTCTCAAATATTTTGACAATGAATTTGATTATGAGAACCAATTTATTTGGAATACTTAAAAAGTATTTTAAAAAGGAAAATTTTGAGTTGTTCTATGTAAATACTATTTACTACTTTTTAACAATCTGCACGTAAAATTTAGAATATAAGATGAATTAAAAAACCTTCCTAGTACATAACAAAATATGAACATTTATAGAAAATTGCCTAAAACCAACAGTTTTACACCTTCTTAACATTAACTAGTTAAAAATTAAATTCCTTTTCATTTGTAAAACTCATCTGATCATATTTGAAAGTGCTTATATTTTTTGTTGGTTAAAGTAAAAACTGTATTAAAATCTTACAATTTAAAGTATACACTAGACCCTTTGCACTTTTAATCATACTTATTAAGAACATAATTTACTTAAGACAAATATAGAAATCTACAACTTTCAACCACAGTGTTACTATATTGCGTGAGTAAGGTGATGATAGTTGAGGAATGTCTACTTAAATTTTATGTATTACAGACCTAATATTTAATATGAAAGTATCTGCATATATGGCTCCTGCAAAAATAATAAAGGTTAAAAGAGGTCAGAAAAGTGCAGTCAGAGAAAGAAATCTCACTGTATCATCTTTCTTCCATGTTAAATCTAAATAAAGACCAAATACATAGAAATATAATTACTGTTACTACAGATGAGAAGAAGGCAGAAACTTCCACCTATGTAGAATGATTAAGTTTATAGATCTAAAGTTCAGTAATAGTGAAGACAATATGAAAACAATACGCAATGTCATATCATATACTAAAATATGCTAGGTGTATATTTGACAAGATTTGGTCACAAAAAGTAATAAAACAAGATGACTGAAATATTTACTTGCAATAATTATTTCACTGTGTATACTCATACATAATGTTGTAGACTTTAGGAATTATATATATATATATATATATATATATATATATAACAAAAGGAGATAAAAAAGCAGGGTATGAAGGTCAAATGAATGAGATATCATGAGTAAAAGGGTCTTTTTTCCTTCCTTTGAAGATGTGAACCTACAGTCATGATTGTGTACAACCTTTAGAACTGGGAAATGTAACTCCTCTGGATTTATCAGAAAGGAATGACACCCACTGGTGGCTGCGTAATTTTAAAGCAGGGAACTTCTATTTGATCTCTCATCTAGAAAATTACAAGACGATGAAATTATAGTTAAACCACTCAATAAGGAAGAAAAGGAAGGTAATAAGTGAAGCCAAAGGACAATCATAAATAACAATAATAATAGTCTATATAGCAAGTAATTCAAGAAACCGGCAAGAGGAGAAAAGTAAAAGTAGAAACAATTTGAAGAGGAAATTGCTGCTGGAAAGGAGTAATTGTGTGCTATTTTTGATGATGTTTCATGTAAATAGAATATTCCGTTGAATTACTTACTATTAGAGATAAAAGACAGGAGAATATATTGATTTTCCAAAACAACATAACAATTATCTAATTTTTTACCTAAATTTTGAAATATATTTTTATATTTAACTTGCATTTTTTGTATAGCAATCTCAAGCCAAAGCCACAACTTATTTTCTTCTTGAATGGTTAAATGCCAAATGAATCACGAAGGCTATCAAATAAGGAAACAATCTGTTAATGGTGGGGCGAGAATTAAATTTATTATGGATGAAATGTGTTTTTTTTTCTGTGTCTATACAAAAAAAATGTGAATTAGAGGTCTATGAATAAATGGATTTGTTTTAATTTTTTATTCATTTTGATGAGAAAAAATAATAGCAATGAAACAGCTTCAACAGGTTAGTAAAAAAAAAGCCATCTGCTAAAAGCTAAATGGCACTAAGAATCAATAAGTTCTTTAAAAATAGATATTCCTCTATTCACAGGGATTGGATGTTACATTAAGCTTTTCTAGTATCCTTAGGTCGTGTCAGTAATAAGAATAAAATAATTTAAGTTGCTCAGTCTATATGCATATATTTGTGCCTATAAATTAGATTGCTAAACCATGTACATTTGGAAAGATTACAAATTTGGAAGTTCAACTAAAAGCATTCAGCCTGTAAAATTATATTTTCTCTATAGGAAGTATTTAAATAAGCATAATCACCTAATAAAAATGCTTTCCATTTAAATGCCATGTATAGAATGTGTAAGGATCTTTTGACTTCTTTCATTTCACTTTGATTTCTGTGGAGTTTTATTTCAAGCCTGTGTGATCTTTTATGTTCAGATCAGCCCCACAGGGTAGCAGAACAGAATGAATGATGAGCTCAGGGAGATCGGACTATTTCTCAATTTGTCATGCTGAAAATTTTCTGAAAAAAAAAATGAGGAATTTTCCATAAAACTTAAACACTATTGTATTGATCTCTACTGGTGAGCATATAAAAGCTGCAAAATATAGAAGGCACTAGCTATGAACTGACAATAAGTTTAGCTGGGTATAGTGTTTTTAAAAATCCTTCTTAATATGATTTCATACATTTTGAAATACTATGTAAGTGAACCAAATATGAGTCAATTCTCTCACTAGACTACACCAATGTCAAGACTGTTTCTGTAATTTGTTGAAAGGCCTTAAGCTATGTATTGAATATTGAAATATCTCAATCATTATCAATACTATTAAAATAATCCAAGTGTTTTTTTCTCAAACATACACTGAAAAAAATTATGTGTATGTGACAGAAAGTTTGCTTTTAACTGACCAGGATGTTGTTCAATTTTTAACTACATGCTTGTATTTGTAGAATTTTTTCATTTTATCCTTATTTACTTAATACAATTTTCTATATCATAGAATATGAATTTTCCAATAACAAAGTTGTTAACTCCTACAATACAAACTACATAGGTACACATATAAAATTATAGTAAAATTCCAATATTGATGTAAATGTATTTTGTAAGAAAGTGAAAAAAATCATGCTCATACATAAGCAAGTAGTTTCAATTTGTTTTCAACAAATTTATGATTAAGTGATTTTTTATTTTCGTGTTCTAATTTTTCAAAAACAAGATATAATAATATGTTTAAAGAGTAACTAACAAAAGGTTACAATACTATTACTAGAATAGCAAACTGTTATTTCTCCATGGCATGATATTTATTTATTTATTTTAAATTGTATGTATTTCTTACAGGGCCTCATCATACGACTCAGACTCCTAGTGATCCTCCTGTTTACAGCCTCCCCATCACTGGGATGACAGGCACGAGCCATCAGGCCCCGTCTTGGCAGCCACAGCATGCCCAAGGGTGGGGCTGGTGTAGCATGTGGTGCTGGGAGTCTAATCCCAGTCCCTGTGCGTGCCAGGTGGGCGCTTAGTGCCCACAGCTACCTCTCCACAGTCCTTGAATTATATTTAAACTCAATCATTATGAATTAATTAACAAACATACTTAAAATTGAATTCTCGCTGTTAAGATAGTGTGACATACAAAATATTTCCTAGGAATTCTTTTTTGTTGTTATTGTTGGATAGTTTTTTGTTTGTTTGTTTGTTTTTGTTTTTGTTTTTGTTTTTTTTTGCAGTTCCAGGATTGATTTCAGGACCTTGCAGTTGCCAGGCAAGCACTAATTCCACTGAGAGCTATCTCTCTGGCCCAGAATTCATTAATTTATAGCAAGCTCCCCATACTAAACACATCTTTGTGTGTATTCACAAGTGTGCATTTTAGTGAATCTAGTAGAACTGTAAAATTAGAAAAGTTATTTTGATGTAATTGTTTTAGTTCTTTATTCATGCAATCAAAAACATTTGCTGTGATCTATTCCTAGAACATTACTAAGTGCCTGTATGTTTTTATGCTTTTAACATAACATGTACAAATGTTCTGCTTTTCATATAAAGTTGAGCTACTCTGAAGATTAGATGATGTTGTCGATTGTTTTCTGAAATATATTACTCTTTTCCCCTTTTGTTTTATTTTACCTTTGACTCTGCTCATTTATATAGGTACAGTATTATTTTTAGGACACCACATATATAGAATGCTTTTATTTATGCAAATGTGAATATTTTAGATTCCTCCTACTGAAAAATGTTGTGGTCAAAGGCTTTCATACTAAATGCATCTGACAACAACGGTACTTTCAAGGAGACAGAGAAGCACTCCATGATTTGTGATTATGGTAATATTGTCACTTTAGGAATAGATGCTAAATTATCATTATTTGCTAAATTCTGACCAATATTTACACAATCCTTGAACACATGCTGAGCCTTAAACAATAACAATTTTACATTACTATAATCTTTCCCATAGTGAAAAATAAGACAAAATAAGAAAATAATCACGCGAACTAACAAAACCACAAGGAAGACGTTGTTACTTCTCACGATGACCACAATCGTGGAATGGGAGACAGCAGGCGCTGCAGGCCACCAGAGACGCGGGGCTGGAGCAAGGCCCACTGCGAATGCACGGAGCTCGCCTGAGCCAGGTGAGCAGCCTGCGCTGAGGACAGGAGGCGTCGGGGTTGAGCTGGCTGAGCCAAGTGTTAGGCAGAGGCGCTCCACCTGGCATCCACCTGCTGCAGGTGCTGCGCCGCTCTTTCTCACCAGGGAGAGGGCGCTGCTTGGCTTCAGCCTCCAGAATTGTCATTTCTTTAGGCCCTCCCCGTCCCTGGGATGTCAAGTACTTTGAGATGGCTCAATACAATAAGTGCTTGACTGGCAAACACAAGGATGTGAGTTCAATCCCCGGTTGCACCAAGTAAAAAAGAAAAGAACTTTGGGGGGCCAGGCAGATGGCTCAGTAGAATAAGCTCTTCCCTGGCAAGTACAAGGCCCTGAGTTCAATTCCTGGTTCCGAAAAAAAAAAAAAAAAAGAAGAAGAACTTTGTGGGATGTGGCATCACAGATCAGTTGAATGACAAAACTGATATCTTAAACGTACCCTTATGTGACTGATGAGTTTGAACTCTGAATAACATGTAAATTAGTTACCAAAAGCCATATATAATAATATTTTTAAGTTTAATATGTTTATGTCTCTGACATTTAAATTTTTTTCTTTACCAATTCTTAAAATTGCTTAATTCTTTTTCCACTACCAAAAGTCATGAGTTCATGCACTTTTTTGCAAAGTAATTTTACCTTGTAAGTATTAAAATGGATAATTTTTATTGCAGTAAATTGAATGTGGTTGCTTAGGCTATTAGTACCTTAATAATGCTTAAATGTTCATATATAAGAGTTTCTCTTGGGGCTGGGGAGAGAGCTCAGTAGAATAAGCACTCACTTGACAAGCGCAAAGCCCTGAGTTCAATACCCAGTTCTGGGAAAAAAAAAAAAAAAGTTTCTCCTGTTTAAACAGGACATTTAAAGTTGTGGTAATTATTAATAATGAAGAGGTAAAAAATAAGTGTTTAAGAGATCTAGAAATGAAACAAATGCTTACAATAATGTTAGAGTATTTATTTAAGAAATTAGCTGGATATCAGGCATAGCAGTCAATAAATTACCAATAACAATAGTGACCTGGTATTTTTTAATCTCTCTTCATTTCTTCTCACTTCCCGTAGTTCCATGGTACACGCAAAAATCAGCAGCTTTGGAGTTACCACAGCTCTGAAGAACTGCAGCCGTATGGTCTTTAGAGAAGTCTCAGTGAGTTTGTCTCCACCCCAGAATTGTTTACATAATCTATTTTTCCTACCTTGGCCCTAGAAGCTCCCTGGAAGTTTTCAGTAGTAGAGTTTATTTTCAGTGTAGTCCAACTTAGAATCTGTTAAGTATCTATGTGTAAGACTGCTGTGTAAAACAATGTAATATATTGTTAAACATCACATGTGGTTAGGCAGGATTAACTGGTAGAACTCAATAACCTATCCAAAGGAAAATTAAAAAGAAAGTAGAGAAAGCTATATCCAGGGCACCAATGAAAACATTCAACATGTAGTATTTCTGGATGTCCAAATGGTCACTTGTGCCAAGTTAGATGCATGGCTAGAAAATATTGAATAATAATCCAAAGTCTCATTTCTGACAAACCTTGAGGTTCTCCATGAGCAAGAAGTAAAGGCAAGGCATAAACATAAAATGCCAAAGCCTTGGAGTATCTTAACACTCACAGTTTCTTGGCAAAGACTAATAGATATGAAGTCTTTTAAGAAAATATCTGAAAACTTGTTAGCTGAATAGAGACTATATTAGCCAAACCTTAGAAAAATATCAACTTTAATAAATTAGTCCTAAGAACCTCAGAAACTATAATGGCAACATAGAGAAATCAGCAAATAGCAGCAAGAATAAAACAAAGGCCTTCTAATTTCCAGAATAGTATATAGGTTTGCTTTTGAATAAAATATAATAAACAATTTGTACCACCAAGTCAGACAACCTAAAATTAATTAATTCCAGGAGAAACAAAAAATACTGGAATTTACTGTAGAAAAATTATAAAACTTGAAAAAAATGTTCCTGGTAACAAGATTCAATTTGTCATTTTAAAACATTCCAAAAGAAAACCTAAGACACAAATTGCTTTACTAATGAATTCAACAAAATGATTTAAAACAAAAATAGTCATCATACTTCATTTAAAAGAAACATATTCCTATTCCAGCCAGTACCCAGGTTTGGCACGTGTGTGGGACCACTCAGGGCCCTCCAGATCCTCATTCCAGCTAACACCCAGGCCAGATGTGTGTGTGGAACTTCCTCCTTTAGACAGGGCAGTATAAAACCCAACTCCCTGAAGAGAGGCTAAAGGAAAAAGCCTCACACCCAGCTGATCCAGGAGCAGAATGACTTGCCTTCTCTGGAAGGTACATTTCCAAGACTGCAGCAAGAAGAAGTGGAACACAGCAGCCGGACCCGAGCCACACCCATCTGGATGAGATTGAACTTGGTAGATCCAGACCTGGTGCTAAGGTAATAACTTCACTAAAGCTCTAAAACAAAGATCAGATGACAGTGCTACACAAAATGACAAAGAGAAGGAGCAAAATGCATTCGCAGGTCCCAAGCCCACCCAGAACAAATGCAGAATACACTAGCACAGAAGAAATTGGGAATCATATCCCTGAAATGTCTGAATTAATAGGATCTGAAGTAAAGAAACAACTTCAGAAAGGTATAAAGGAAATCAGATCAGAAATAATTTCTGAAGTAAAAAAAGAAATAACTATAATGAAAGAAGCACTAAGTTCTTCTAAAGAAGACACTGATAAAAAAATTAGAGCAGAATATAAAAATGATGGAATCCTTGACTGAACAATATGGGAAAGAAACAGAATGCATGAAGCAGATTCACAGTGACATACAGGAAATTAAAACTTCAGTCACAAGCTGGGAAAACCATTTGAATAAAAGTGAAAAGAGACTTTCAGACCTTGAAGACACCTTTGCAAATAGTTAAAAGGTAAGAAAAGATCTCTTAAAAATGACTAGGATGCAGGAAAATATAATTCCACATCTTCAAGGCAACGCAAAGATGAACAATGTAGGACTAGAAGGCATCAATGAGAAAGAAGGAGTCAATACAAATGACACCAAAAAAAAAAAATGGGCAGAAATAATAGCAGAAAACTTCCCAATATGGGGAAACAATCTGACATTCCAGTAACGGAAGCATATAGAACTCCAAATAACATCAACACAATTAAAACTAAACCCAGACATATAATAATCAAGATCCCAGAAATTCAACACAGAAACACAACACTAAAAGGTACTAGAGAAAAGAAACAGATCACGGTTAAAGGAAAGCCCATGAGAATAATAGCAAATTTCTCTTCACAAACCATGAAGTCAAGAAGAGCATGGAGCAAAGCACACTTCAAGTCTTGCAAGAAAACAAATTCCAACCCAGACTGATAACCTGCAAAACTCTCTTTAAAGTATAATGGAGAAATGAACTACTTCCATGACGAACAGCTAAAGAATTTCATGACAACAAAGCCAACCCTACACAGACTACTAAAAGATATTCTAGA
>NDGN011408822.1:907-13925 GCA_002564285.1 Tympanoctomys barrerae
TTTTGGCTGAACCAGGAATTGAACTCAGGTGCTTGCCAGGCAAGCACTTATTCTACTGAGCCATCTCCCCAGACCCAGTCTATTTCTTTTGATTGGTGAATTGAGGCTCTTTACATTGATGGTTATGACTGATGTGTATTGGTTTATCTTTGATAAATTATTTTTCTGCTGTTGGTTCTGTGCTTTCCCCTCTGTTTAATGGCTTTCCCTGCTTAGCAGTTTCTTTCTGATTTTGCTCTTGGAACTGTGGTATTTTTTATCTCTACCTAAAGTATCTTTCAGTTCTCTTTTTAAGGTTGGTTTTGTGGGCATGAACTTCTTCAGTTGTTCTTTGTCATGGAAATATTGTATTTCTTTGTTAAAATTGAAAGATAGTTTTGCAAAGTACATTAATCTGAGTTGGAAGTTTTTTTTTTTTCTTTTAGGACTTGAAATGTTTCTCTTCAAGACAATTTTTACAGCGTTTGTGTTGAGAAGTCTGGCATGATTCTGATGGATTTTCCTTTATAGGTGTTGTATTTCTCTTTTTAAAAAAATGTATTTAGTACAGGGTCTACAAGTTCTCCTACACAGATTGGACTCGTAATGATCCCCCAGTTTTCAGCTTCCCAAGCACTGGGATTACAGGAGCGAGCCACCACGCCCAGTCTTGGTCCCAGTCTCAGCATACCCCAAGGTTGGGGCCAGCATGGCACACTGGGGATTGAACCCCCAGCCCCTGCATCGGCCAAAGCAGGCGCTTTAATCTGCTGAGCTATGTGGCCAGTCCTCTATTCCTTTTCTCTAACAGCTTTAATTATTCTGTTCGTGTGCTGAATTTCTGGGATCTTGGTTATTACATATCTAGGTGCAAGTTAATTTTTGTTATGACTAATTATGTTTCTATATGCAATATATATATATACATATATATATATACACACACACACACACACATATATATATATATATATGTCAGATTCTGTTCCTACACTTTAGAAATTTTCTGTGATTACTTGTGCAAATGGCCTTTTTATGTCATTTGTGTTGATTACTGCTTTTTCTTTGACACCTGTCAGTTTTATGTTATATCTCTTTGCACTATCTTGCCACTGTTGGATTGTTACTTCCTGATGATTTTTTTTTTTATGTATTTGTACAGGGTCTCTCTATACAGTTCAGACTGGAAGTGATTCTACTATTTTCAGCCTCCCCAGTGCTGGGATTACAGGGATGTGCCAACATGCCCAGTCTCGGTAGCTAGTGTGCCCAGGGGCTTGGCAAGTGTGACATGCAGTGCCAGGGATCAGATCCTAGTACCTGTGCTTGCCTAAGCAAGCACTCAGTCCGCTGACTTTTCTCACCAGCCCTGGATTGTTATTTTTAAGAAATTTTTCCATTTCTTGATTACTAATCTAGATCCTGTCTTCAAGCTGTGAGAGTCTATCTTCAAGTTCGTTCAACTGGTTTTGCCAGCTCTTAAGAGCATTTAATTTCTTGGATATTTGTCTGAATCTATTTCATGCATTTCAATTCTTTCCTATATTGGTCATTCAAGGTTTATATTACTTTCTTATGCTGTTTTATTTTTATTTTTTATGTATGTCTAGACTAGATTTGACTAGATTCCTTCATTATAGAATTTTATCATTTCATTGTGTTGTCTTTTTTTTTTTTTACCTGAGAGATTATTTCTGATTTGATTTCCCTTATGGCCTGATGGATTTGTTTCTTTTTGTTTTCTTTGACTGCCCTCGTTTCAGAAATTTCATGCACATGTCTTCCATTTTCCTCCATCTCATTATCTCCCTGACTTGTTCTGTGTGGGGTGGAGGTCTGAGACTGAATTTTTCTCTTGTACCTTGTCATTTCCTATTTCAATTTTTTTTATTGTTTTCTGTACTGATCTTTATAAATTTTTATAGTAAGTAGTTATATTACTAGTATCAATACATGCTAGTACAAGAAAATTCTGTCTTTACACCTGTCTTCTCTGTATAGGCTGCTCTTGGTTTGTGTCTGTCTCAATGTTCTACCTTCCCAATTAATTAAATGTAAGATGTTAGTCTGTAGTCCTTTGGTTTTGAGCTGTAGTGAGATTATTACCCCAGAGTTTTCCAGTATTGTTAGAAAGGAGAACAGCTGATTACTACAGATATGACACCTCATACAAAGTAGTACAATTAGCAATAATAATAGTATTATGCATAGAAAAGGACCGTGTTAGTAGTTAGTTGTATTCTTTAAACCGTAGAAGGAAAATTTGCAGTTACGTAACAGAACCGATCAGAAGTTTGAAGCTTGTAGGCAGTGTTTCCCCTGGATGGAGTGGTTTTACCCTGTTGTGGGAAAATTTACAAAGGAGATTGGATAAAAACAAGATAACCGAGAAAATAGTAGAAGCAATGCCGGAAGGAGAGGATACGCATGTAAGGTCTAAGAAGATGGTAGAAGAGAGGGTAAAAGAGAAATAATGAAGGAGTAGGCAAGAGATGATCTGAATTTAGTCCCTGGGTTTGTGGGATGGGATTAGTTTTCTGTAGCTACAGTTCTCCCGAGCCATTTAGAAAAGAGATAAACAAAAAGGGGAAAAATGGGTGGCCCCACTCACTTGCTTTTACTCCATATGTCTTTGCCCCAAGTACAACACTGGTTCACTTAACTTACCACTTACTGGCTCATATTCTTACTGTTGCTTAGAGATTGTTTGGGTTTTTTTGTTTTTGTTTTTGTTTGTTTTTTGGCCAGCTCAGCATGCGGTGCTGAGGAATTGAACCAAGGTCCCCTGTGCCTGCCTAAGCTTGTCTAAGTAGGCATTTTAGACCACTGAGCTATCTCGCCAGCCCCTTCTTAGAGCTTTTCCAAGCTGCTAGTGCCACCTTCCCATAATATGCATCCTAGTGGTGGTGGCCTTGCTGTGTCCCCAGGATTCCCACTGGCCATCTGTTCCCACCATCTGTAGATGGTGGGGCCAATCACCAGTGTTCTTCCTGTTGACCAGTAGCCCAGTCCTGTCCTTGGATTGTTCCCATTGGGCTGGGTGCCGGGTCCCATTGATGTGGGGGTGGAGCTGGTCAATTGAAATTTTCTCAGATTGCCACTGGCCATGTCCTGCTACTGGGTTCTTTCCACCAGGCTTATGGCCAGGTCCCTGATACTCTCATTGTTTTTAGTTTGAGGAAGTTCTGTCTCAAGTTTTCTTGACATTTTACCATGAATTGATTTTTTTGTTTATTTGGCTTTTGTTTTGTTTGTTTGAGATGGGGTCTCACTATGTAATTCAGGCCAAACTTACAGTGTGACCCATTCTGGTCTAGGAATCAGTTATCTTCTTGCTTTAGCTCCTGGTTCTCAGATTACAGGCATGCACCAGAATGCCCAGAGATGAGTAATTAATTTTCCTGAATATTTTCTTCAACAAAAATAAAAATGATTATGTGATTTTATCATTTATTCTACTAACATGATGCAACACATGTCTTCTTTTTCCAATATTAAACTTCACATTGTTGGAGCAAACTCCATTTGGTCTTAGTATATTACTTTTTGTGTGTGTTACTTGACTCCATTTGCTATATTTTGAGAAGGAAATTTGCATACATATTCATAAATAGTAGTGGTTTGTGGTTTCCTTTTCTGATACATTCTTTAGGTTTTGTTATAAAGATTATGCATTAAATAAGTTTGTGTAACATTTGAATCATTTCTTTCCTTAATATTTGATAGAATTCACCCATGAAATCATCCTGGCCTGAAATTATTTTCTTCATAGCAAATTTTTGGTGATATATTGAGTTTATTCAATAGATATAATATTAATTACATGTTTCTACTTCCTCATGTCCTTGTTACTTAGTTATGTGGGCTAGTAAATCTGCTTCATCCACATTGTGTAAATGGTCATTATAAATTCATGTATGTTTCTATTCTATAAACCTTCAGAATCTGAGATAAATTCCATTTCATTATGGATATTTGTACCACTTGTGGGGCTCTCCTCCTTTTTTCCTGATCTTTCTTCTTTTTGCTTATCAATTATATCAATCTTTAACTTCATCTTTACCAAAAAATATAGTTCTTCAGTTGATTTTTTTCCTTTTTCCTTTTTATTTTCTGAAGTAGAAACCTATTTCACTATTTTTAAAATTCTATTATTTTCCAATGTATTTAAGATTGTAATTGTCCCTTTCCATACTACTTAGCTCCATGCCATAAATTTTGATTTGTATTTTCATGATGACACTATTTTTAATATTTTCTAATATTCCAGTGATTTTTTTGTTGACCTTAAAGTTATTGAAGGGTTAAAGAAGGTCTCATTTTATAACCCAGTATGTAATCTAACCTACTGAACATTTGTTGTGTATCAGTGAGGAGTGTGACTATATTATTGTTGAGCGTAGCATTATATAAAAGTCAATTAGACTAAGGTGGTAGCTAGTGTCATTCAAATCTTCCTTACTAATTTTCATGTGTGGGCACTTCTGTCTAATTGAGAACAGGATGCTGGAACTTCAAATTATGATTTCAATTTTTTTTCCTTTAATTTACTAAGTTCATGCCTTATATTATTTGTCATACTATTATCAATGAAAAATTCTGAGTGCTATGCCTTCATGATTGAATTGATATTTCAATTGTCCTAAAATGTTTTAATGTTATGAAGACTATTCATGGGGGGTATAAGTTTCTCTGTGTTCTTCAGATTTGATAATGTGCAAAGTCTATCTTTGAATTCATTGTCCTCTGCCATTTTGAGTGTGCTTTTAAGCCAATCCAGTGATATTTTTTTTAATTTTATTTATTTTTTTTTTGGGTACCAGGGATTGAACTCAGGACCTTGTACTTGCCAAGTAGATGTTTATGCGGCTGAGCTATATTCCCAGCCCCATGATTTTTTAAATCTATGGTATTATATATATTTAAATGTATATCATAATAAATTAACATCTATTTCATCTCAAGTGCTGGCTCATTTAAGGGCTTGACAAGAGAATACACACAAAATCTACTCTTGGCAATAATCTCAATTACAATAACAATTTATTAGCTATAATCTTATTGATCATACTTATTTATGCTGAATATTTAAAGCTTTGTACCTTTGACTTCCACTTCCC
Source organism: Tympanoctomys barrerae (assembly GCA_002564285.1). Taxonomy (NCBI): domain Eukaryota; kingdom Metazoa; phylum Chordata; class Mammalia; order Rodentia; family Octodontidae; genus Tympanoctomys; species Tympanoctomys barrerae. The sequence goes on from NDGN011408822.1 coordinate 6,007, forward strand.
TATTTCCTCTCTACTTACCCTCCTTCAACCCTTTATAAGTACTATTTTATTCTTTATTTTTATGTAACCTGCTTTTGTTTTAGATTCTACTTACAACTGAAATTATGGAACATATTTCTTTCTGTATCAGGCTTCTTTCATTTAGCATAATATCCTCCCTTATCCCTGTGTAGCAAGTGGCAGGATTACAACCATTCCAAAGGTGGAATAATATTCCACTGCATATGTGTGACACAATTCCTTTATCCGTTTATCTATTACTGCACTCTTTAACTTTTTAACAACTTGGCTATTGTCAATAGTTTTAAAAATTAGCATGGAAGTGTGGATAACTGTACATAATCATGCTTTTATCTATTTTAAATACCTACTCAGAAGAATTATCAATGATCCCAGTGATATTTAGAATTTTTTGATTTTATATTTTCCATTCTAGAATTTCTTACTTTTTATAGCTTTCAATGACTTGCTTAGATTTCATTTCTTTTATTCATTATGACCATATTTTACACTTTTGCTTCTCAAACATATTTAAAATGGCTGTTCTAAAGACCTTGTCTATTAATTCAAAGATCTAATAATTTGGGGTTTATGACTTGTCTTTTGACTTTGAGCCACCATTTCATTTTTTTTTTTTGCATGTCTAGCAATTGTTTTATCATGATATGTGGTAAGAAGTCTAGATTTTATGGTCTTCCTTAAGGGATACTTAATTTCTTCTGGAAAGCATCTAAATTACCAGTGGATTATTTTGGATCTGTTAGACCTTGTTTTATTTTTTGGTGATGTGGTTCTGTTTGAGTTTCAAGCTTAGCCCTGTTGCATATTCCTTTCTTTTGTGCATGGAGTCTCAACTAATACCTATATCTCATCAAGATCTATCTGTCCTGGGTGTGATGAAGCAACAAAATCTCACATCACTACATTACTGCTCAATTAAGTTTCTACTGGACCTTTTTGTGTCTTGACTCACTCATGGCCGTTTCAACTACTTTTGAACAATATGCAGTAAACCTCTATACAGGCTTTTAGGCAACTGAAGCTGGAAAGATTTTCCTTCTTCTAAGGTATGATATCCACCAAATGATAGGGACTAGAACAGCCTATAACCCTAACATATCCCTCAACAAAGTGAGACTGCCAGTCAGCATGAGTTACCAAGACTGCTCTGGGTCAGGAAAGTGCTTGTAGAAAACAGCAAGAACAATCATGAATATTTATGGGGCTCATCTCATATATTTTCTTTCTCTCAAGAATCACAATGTTCACTTGTTATTCAATGCTTAAAAGTATTTGCCCTATATATTTTGTGTTGCAATATGATTTTTGTTGGTAGGAGGGCACTGGAAAAGAAAGATTCCAAACTGTAATCCTCTAAAGTATATATGATTAATCTTGTTTATTATCAGGTGCACATGTCTTTTAACTGATGTTTTAGCAAATATATGTAATTTATAATTGACTTGCAGTTACTGTACTAACACATTATGTTGCTAATTTAATAAAGAGGTTTGTCGAGCCATTCTAATTCAGAATTTGCAAGTTAGAAAAGATATGGAAATCTCCTACACCATGAGATTCACAGCAGAAGGGAAAAACTGGAAGGAAGAAACCCTGTTATCACCAGTAAAAAAGCTAAGACAGATTCTACAATATATCTCCCATATTTCTAGCACATAGGTAAACACTATCCTGGCATAAATGAGCATAAGGTTAATCACAAGAATAATAACCCTCTAAAATAGAAGAGTGAGCACTTCTGAGAAGAACCAAACAACTTCCCATGTATGTTTCCTCCAGCTGAAATTTCAGGTTACTTCTTCATAAAAAGAAAAAAAGCAAGCAAACTAACGAAAACTAAAAATTAAAAAGAAACCTCCAAGCCCAAAGCAACATAAAACAAAAGATTTTCCCAGAAGTATATGGGGACAGCTGCTTAAGTATGAAGACTGCTCGGCTTGTCCTTTGAAGTGTGTATCATCTCTAATCTCTTGTTTATTATTTTTGTACTCTCTTTAAAATAAATTAAAATATTAAAAGTAAAAATGACGAAGAAAAAATTTAAGGTTTATTGAAAAGAAGAATTAATTGTTTGAATAATCTTGCATACCTCTATTTGTAATCTGAGTACAAATGTGATGATAACAATATGCAATATAACAGCCATTGTTACTTTTCTATTCTTATTTTTTAAATTCTGCACAGTTCTTATTGTGTTATGTTGTTTTGTTTTTGTCTTCATTCTTATTTGTTTTGTTCCTCTTTAAAATAAAAATATATACTATCTGATGGTAAATATATATTAGGGGTCCACATGTATGCAAAACATAAAACAAAGGAAAATAAAGGTGAAAAAGAATAGTAGTAGTGCTTTGAGTCAGAAAAACATCCTTTAAAAAAGATGAATGATTATAAAGAAAAATTGCTGGGTTTCAAGTATTAACATAAGGATGATGTTTAGAAAATATTAAGGAAATGGGAAAGGAGAGAAAGATAAGGAAGACAAGGTGAGATAGGAAGAAGGAAAGGAGGAAGAGGAAAAGAAAAGGTTTCTTTGCCTTTTGTTTCTACATGGTGACCACTGTTCTAAGCTTTTACACAGGTATTCTCATTTAATCCTTATTACAAGCCTGAAAATTAGGCTTTGGCAAAAAGGCTACCAGTTCAGCAAGAAATTCCTGTTTCCCTCAGAAGTGGAGTGTTGTTGCTTGGTAGCCTACCTAGGTATACATCTTCCTGTTCCTTTCCATCTCGGAGTGGGATGTACAACTTTCAAACCAGCGTGCTGAGTAGGAGTGATGTGTGGTATTCACAGGCAGATGCACAATGGTGTGCCAACTATTCATTCTTCATAGTCTCTCTCCCCTTACTCTGAAAACCTGGAGGCTATGTACAAAGATAGCAGAGTCAATGGTACAGACGCAGCCTGAATCTCTGACCCGGAATTTAGGGGTGTTACTCCACCTAGGGGCATTCACACTGCACAAGGCATGGATCTCTTTCTGTAGCATCATTAAAAATGTAAGGTCTACTAGTTATAGCTATTACTGTTTCCCCCACAAATACATGAATAAGGTGATAAATCAAATATGTTATCTATATTTTATACTCAAGGAGACTGAGGCACAGGGAGAAAATCACCATAACCAGATTAAGAATAATTTCTATGTCACTCAGTTACTGCATTAATTCTAACTGTCCAGTATATATGTTTGTAGTCATGAAAAATAAAAAACTCTACCCAGTGGCCTGACTTTTGAAGAATTCTTTTTTTTAGATTTTTATTTTATTTTAATTAATTAATTAATTTATTTATTTTTTGCTGGCTCAGGCTGACTTAAGGGCAGGTCTGGTGTGGCATGTGGTGCTGGGGATCGAGCTGCAGTCCCTTACTGATGATTGATTTTGCTCAAGAAGGTGCTTTAGACAACTTAACTAACCCACCAGTCCCCTAGACTTTTGAATGAGTATAGAAGTTAATAAAGTATATTATCCCCTATTTAAATTGTTGACAAACATGATGGTTCCTTGAAACAATAATAACAAAAATGATTAACACCCTAACTGATCAGCAAGGATGGATTTCACTCCAGAATTAACATTTAAACTTTTTCCATTCTTAGTGAAGTCTAATGTATGAGTTGGAACAAGTCAGGTTGAAACGGAAAAGCTAAACTGGGGCTAACTTACTAGCTTGGGCCATAAGTGTGCAAATTTTTGCCTCAATTGGTCTTGAGACCATTGACTTAATTTTGTTCTAGAACCGAAAGCTGTGATTACAACCTGCCCATAAATATACTTCTCTTAAAAATTTCTGATATTGTTTTTCCTCATATGTTAAGTACTAAATACACAAAACTTACAAAAAGAATGCTTTTGTGAAGAATAAGCCAAGGACAATGAGTTCTAGTTTTACAATGAAATGCAGACTTCCTATTAAAACATAAATATTTCACTTCCAAAGGTTAAATAGGTTAATACTTAAAAGAAACAATCGCACTAGAAACAAGAATCCAATCCAAACTATTCTGTAGCACTGTGGCCCTTTGGCTTTCATCTGATTATTTGTAGATTGCACTTTCAGTGCTTTAATTCTTTGTCACTCTATAGTGTATATGTTTCTCAAAACAGGTATTTATACACCTTAACATTCCACTAGCTTAGTGGTTTGTTTTTTATAGTATCTGATTTAGTTATATTTATTCCTATGCTTAAATAGGTCAATGTTTGTGGATTTATTTTTATTGAATAGTTGTGACATTAAAATTTACTGAGAGCTTTGTTATTTATGACCCTGGTGTTATACCACTTTTCTTTACAGAGCAGTGGTTACCTTTAGGCTGATAGCTGGACAAAAATCTTTAAAGGGATTCAAGCATTTCTCTAGTCTTTACTATTCTTTTAGCAATTTTCTTTTGCTGTTTTGAAATTAACATGGTTGTAAGTTCTCATTTCCCATCAAGGTCACTCTACACAAAATTTGTGCGTGTGTGTGTGTGTGTGTGTGTTATTTGTTTTTGAGGCATACTAATCACATATTAGAAGCAAGACCAAGCACTGTTAAAGGATTTTCAACCATGGTATATATGCAATGTAACCTATGGTTACAGGATAAACCATACGTGTGGTTTATCAAGAAATTCCCAGCAGCCATTTATAAAATTTCCATAAGAAAAAAGATAACCACGGCCTTGACACTTGAGAGTCTGAATTGGTGCACAGAAAAGTACAGTAGTCACCCCCTTATCTGTGGCTTTCCTTTCAATGGTTTCAGTTATCCACCATTAACCAGTCTCAAAATATTAAATGGAAAAATTACAGAAATAAACACTTCATAAGTTTTAAACCCAATGCTATTCTAATTACTGGGAGTGAAATGTCAAACCATTCTGTTACAACCCACTGAGGATGTGAAACACTTCTGCGTCCAGATATCCATGCTCTAGCTGCTGCCCCCTGACCATCCCTCACTGGTCAGCTGGGTTATCAGATCAATTGTCCCTGAATCACCGAGCTTGTGTTCGTCACGTTTATCTCACTTATTTGAGGTCCCAAAGCAGCAAAAATCAAATATACTAAAGAGAAACTGTCAAATAATTATTTTAAGTGGAAAGGGGAAGCTTCTTGACTTAAGAAGAAAAGAAAAAAAAAGTGTTGCAATTGTTAAAATTTACTACAAGAATGAATATTTTATCCATGAAATTGTGGAAAAGAAGTTAAGGAATGTCATGCTAGTTTTGCTCTTGCACCTAAAACAGTAAAATGGATAGCCACATACATGATAAAGGCTGAGCTAAGATGGAAAAACACATTGCATTTTTGTATGAATGTGTAAGATCAAATGATATACTTAGGATTCAGTGCAATCCATAGTTTCAGGCATCCAGTGGGGGATCCTGAAATATATCTGATAGATTCTGGCTTGAGTACAAACTGCTAAGTTATTGTGGCCCTGATTCAGCATGGCTGAATCCCCAGAGCAACAGTTTATCTTCCCAATGACCAATTCCTCTTTCCCCACTCCAGCTCTGAATGAAACTTCCTTTCACCTTTCCCACACACATGAGAGCCTCCAGTCAGCTCTCTGCGTGTCCCTGAACCTGCCCCTCAAAGGCTGCCCCTACCAAAAGTTCATAAAGTCTCATGTTTCCTGTCTCAGGCCAGAGGATCCCCCCATCTCTCTGTCATGAATCCCTTCCATGGCTTGCTCAACAGAAACAAAGGCCTTTTCCACCCTCTTCTTTTACTTCTGCTTTTCTGCTGTGCTGCTGCAAAACTGAACAATATCTCCTGTAAATAAAAGGGCACTAATGTGTCACGGAAGGGAAGAAAACTGTATTTTATAAATTCATTCAATAAATAAGCTTTTGCCCTTCGGTGTCATCATCAAAAACTCTTGAGGAAATAGTTTAAGATGAAACAACAAGTTTTACTTGAAAAAAAGTTTACAAACCTGGTAGATGCAGCATTTTGTACCATGATGAAGTATCCTCTGAAGGACAAAGAAAGGGCTACTATTCAGGCCTTCTATGTAAAGGAGAGATGCAAGTGCTTGAGAGGGGTTATTTATGATTGGTTGAATGTACATCAATCCCAATTCATTGGTCAGAATTGGATAACAAAATGGAACTTTTGGGAATATAATTATCATAGGAGTTGAAATAAAAACATGCCCAGGCAAGGGCCATAAAATTCAGGCTATGGCTCCCCCTGGAGCAGAATGTGTAACACCTAGAAAGCAAATGACCATGAGGCTCATGGTACTGGGGATCGAACTCTAGACCTTGCGCTTACCAGGCTGGCACTTAAGCCACTGAACTATCTCCATGGCTGAGCTCTCCCTGGTGATTTACTTTTTTTCAAAGTTCACGGTGGCAGGACTTCCAAAAATCTAAAGAAGAGTATTTTTGCTCTATAGTACATGCCAAGTAAAAGCAACGTGGGAGCACTTTCTAATTCTTACCAAATTTTCTTTGTTCTAATAGGGTCTTAAAGAAGATATGGTCTTGTTCTCAAGCAGTGTGGGATAGAAGAGACAGATATTAAATAATAAGTAAGCAAAATAATATAAAGATGCAAGTCATGGCAAGTGCTGTGCAGAAAATCACAGTGCTAACCGAGAAGGACAGGGACCAAGTAAACTGTTCTCAACACTTCCTGTCATCGTTCTGATGAATTAAAATTTAGGCTGTGACCCAGTGAGGGGAAGGGGATCTACAACATGGTATAGTGGGCAGTCTATCAGAGGAAATGGTTTCTACAAATCTCCTCAATTTGAAAAGAACTTGACAGGAAAGACAAAAACCCCAAAGAAAAGAAAATGACCCAAATTGTATTGCTTAGTCCAAGTACAGCAATAAAAATACATTATTAAAGTGTATCACTGTTCCATATTTAAAACAATTTTCCAACTTTTTATATTCAGCTAATTCTTGCATTACAGGTCACTTTTTTTTATAAGTATGTCTCAGTTACTTTTCACTGGTTTCTGGGACACCTACCCAACACTCAAAATGAAGGGAGGAAAGGTTTACTTGGCTCATAGTTAGTGGAGGTTTCAGTCCATACTCCGCTGGCTCCAAGGCAAATGGCAGCAGCACATGGCAGCACAGAACAGCAGAGAGCAGAGAGGAGGAGGAGCAGCTGCGGCATCTATCAAGCCTCTCTCTCTTCCTTCTACACTGACTGTGAAGATCGGTGCTCCTCCAAGGAAGTGGCAGCTGTTGCTGAGAAGATCTAAGCTCCAAGGAAGTGGTGCACAGAAGTCTTCTTTTATAGATCCTTTTTGTCCTGCGTCACTCTAGGTTGGGCTCTCCTTACCCTAGGGTGGAGACCCCACTTGGCAGATCCAGCCAAGTTTCCAACATCGCAAGTTGACATAATGTATCAACCACCGCAAAGCATTTAGAAGCGAAGTGTTTCAGGAGGCAGGACACCAGTTCACTAATTCTGTCTTTATGAGGATGTAAAGTTTAGCATTCCCTCCAAGAACAGTGTAAACTCAATGATAGCAGAAGCCCCGACTCAAGACTCTAACCTAGAATACTCTCCAGGCTCCAAGTGACCCAACCTGTAGTTCTGAGGAGGCTCTGATTTGCAAAGGATGGGCCATTGGGAATGACCTTCCTGCTAATGACTAGAAAAAGTTATAGACTACAATTTTGGTCTATATAGATTATTATTTTTACTTTTATGTATTTGGTACAGGGTCTTGCTATGCAGCTCAGACTCCTAGTGATTCTCCTCTTTTCAGCTTCCCTAGCACTGGGATTACAAGCATGCCCCACTATGCCCAGACTCAGAGGTGGGCTCTGAAGTAAAACAAAGATGGTCCCTGCTTTCACAAAGTAGAAGAGGGGGCTGGTGAGATGGCTCGGTGGTCTAAAGCACCTACTTGGAACAAGCTTGGCAAAGCACAG